>CACSLK010019251.1:5119628-5137560 GCA_902706635.1 Striga hermonthica | reverse complement strand
GTATGGGGCAAACAGGTGTACCGACGAAGGAACTCGAATTTCGCCCCGTAGCATAACGACGTCGGCGTCAGTAAGAATACTCGGTTCGCCATGAGATGTAATTTCAGGACTTGGCCATCTTCTAATAGGACGCCTCCAAAATCTCGAGTCGTCGATGGCGTTTCTCTCTACAATTTTATCCCCTTCGCTGTCATTCAGACGGATTTTCAGCCGTTCAACAAACACTGGATCCCACCGGTTATACTCAGATAATAACTCCAACTCTCCGGAATAGACCATGTTAATCATCATCACGTCCAACTCGTCGTCACCCGAAGACGCCCAAGATACGCTCATGATGTCGAGGAAGAGAAAGAAAAGTCGGAATAAATAAATAAAATACGATGAGGAATTCTTACCACAGGAAGTCGTTCGTAGATCTGAAGTGCTTTGAGTACGGTTGAAAGGCGATTAATTTGCAAAGAAAGCCGGAAAGATGAGTACAAGAAGAAGATGAAAGTAAAGTAGATCTCAAAAGAAAAATTTCTATTTATATCAAACCCTAAATTTGAAAGCGACCGTTGAGAACCGATGGGAATAGGGGCGCGTGAATTACACGTTCTGGATCTGCGAGTCGACGCGACCCTTGGAAATCGTGCCCCTTTATAACAGCTACGTGGCCTATTTTAAGTGACCGTTATCCCTATTAATAAAACGGTGCAATTAATTTCAATAAAGCGCACCGTTTCAACTTTCAAGTATCATTTCTACAAGTGTGAAGACATCGGATGCAGATGACGGAACCGACATGTCGCATTAATACAAGAATTTAGTTAAGTTCTGTTACAGTTTCAACATCACTGCCCGTCTTCTGTCCAGACGACCATTAATGCTGGGGGCCACCTTGTTGATATCATTTTCAGTAAGCCAAAATTAAGTGATGTTGATCCGACAATTGGGGTCAGTATAAGGATAATTAAGATTCATGGAAGCACATGACGCTTTCACCGACTTCAAGACGGCTGCACGATGAAAGATTCAACAAGAACCGACATCTCCATTATTTGACCGATATCACATGTCGGTCAACACATGTCGGTCACGACATATCGGTTATAACTGGATGAGTCGATATCTATAACATGCCATATCAGCATTGTAAGGCGGCGACAACTCAGCATAAGTCATCATTACGCTTGTCCAAGTGGCGAATTGTCAAGGAAAGCAGTTAAGAACCGCCTTTGACCTTTCAAAATGTAATGATTACTGTACAGATAAATATTGTACTTAAATATAAAAAGAGGAAAATAAATCTCCAGAAGACGGACGATAATAATAAGACTTTACTACAAACATTCCATCTCCTTTTACAAGATACCAGTTCTTATCGTTGAATATTTGGTTGTACTCTAAATTTACTACAATCAGACCGTTGTTAATTCCCGTTTGACAACAGAAATCTAATGCTTAATGGATTAGACGACACAATATATAATGTATGTAGTCCAATTAAGACATGCAAGGAGTTATGGAATTCCTTAAAGGTGAAGTACAAACCGGAAGATGCCGGGATTAAAGAAATTTCTCTTGGTATATTTCTAAAGTACTTGATGGTTGACACCAAGTCAGTGGTTAGCCAAGTACAAGAGATTTAAATTATCCTTTAGGATATGTTGGCCTAGGAATTGATTGTAAACGAAGCCTTTTTAGTTGTGGCAATTGTTGAAAAGTTGTCTCCTTTGTGGAACGACTTCAAGAGTTATCTCGTGCATAAATGCAAAGAGATGAAACTCAATCATTTGATAGTTTATCTTGATAGAAAAAGATAACTTAAAATCTGAAGTATTGTCCAAATGGAGCGAGCTAGAGGCTAAGGCAAACTTGGTTGTCCTAAGCTCGTTTAGGAAGCGTAAAAACGCTTTTCATGACAAACTAAGATGAAGAGCCAAGAAATCCAAGGGATGTTGTGATAAACCCGGATACCTTGCCGCAGTTTACTAACTTCTGAAGAGGGGTAAATGATAGTGGAAAATTTCGAGGACGAGATAATACTTGTCAGAGCTCGATCTTTCCATCGTGGTTCAAGCACATACTTGATTAAAATTCCACGTTTATAGCGGATAAGAACAAGAGCCACTTGACCCATTGGCTGGTACGTGAGAAAACTTGTACTATTTTGAGGTTTAATTTATATGTTTTAGTATTTGATTTTAATTTATTATTCAAATTTTCTCACGTACTTTATTTTGTGAACGGACATACACCAATATTCAATTTTGTGTCTATTTTGCAGTTATCACATCTATTTGTGACGTGGAAGTATTTGGAGGATTAGAAAATAATTAAAAATCATGCTAAAGTGGTGGACTTATGGAAATGTATTGGCCGCTGGATAGGAATTTATTTTAGGAAGATGGATTCTTAGTTTTCTATGCTGGGAGCCGCAACTTCAGAGGGAGGAATTCTCATTTTTATGGACTCATTTATTTGGCTAACTTGATGGGCAAAAGAAATTATTAAAAGAGAGTTTTGTGGGTGTTGAACTCATGCGTGGCCAGAAAGAAACTGAAAAGGGAGAATATAATTACATCATGCTGGGACTTGGCCGTGAGGAACAGAGAGCTGGAGACGGGCAACATAGAGCAGAAAAGTGCTATTACTGCTTGGAATTCAATCTGGCCGTGGATCATATTGAACAAGGAGTTTTATTTATTTATTTTATTTGCTTTATTTATTTGGAGAATATGATAAATATTTATTTTTGTTTTTATCATTTAGCTATGAGTAGCTAAAACACTATTTTGGTTCTAGGGACGTTGAACCCTCGGTGACTATATTTGATGAATGCAATTTTATTTTGTTTTACTCGTCGTATAAAATTGATTGTGTTATTCTAGTTTCATGTCATAATATGTGTTCTTTAATTTAGCTTGATCACCTAAGTTGAGGATTGCATGTTAATTGCTAGATTTAAGACTTCGATCCGTGTAATTGTCCTAGTTCTTATTTCGTTTGTAGCAACTAACAGTCGTGCATTGTTAGGGATAACACAACATAAGTTACATGAACCGAGCTTGTGTGTTTGTGGCTTAGATCGGTCTATTTTCCTAGATTCTAATGCAACTAGTGGATTAAATTAGGAGAGCTTATTCCGAGTTGTTCGCTAGTTAGAATTAATTGAAGAGTCTGTTTCGATTAAGTATAATTAAGGGAGAATTTGGGTAGCAGAGCTTATTGCTATCTAGGAGCGGTAGTTTTAGAAGACGAGCGAAACTTGATAAATGCATTAATTGGACTAGTTAACCGAGGGTGTAAACCGACCTAGGACAGATTTCATTCTTATTTCCATTAGATTATTTGTTATTTCTATATCCACATCTTTGCACTTTAATAATTTATTTCTAGTTCTAGTTTATTTTCTCGTTTTGTTAGTAGTTTCGTTCTAAATCAAAATCCCCCCTTTTTTTATTTTAATCTAATTAATATAATAAAATCACGGTTTATACCACACTCCCTGTGGGATCGACCCTTACTCGCCACTACTACTAGTTAGTAGGGGTAAGTCGAGGAAATTTTATAAAGTAACTGACAAGGTAGTATGCTAAGAATGAATATTGGAGATCGTGGATGTTCTTCATGCCCAAGGCATCCATAAAAATCTAGGTTTCGGACCATTAATTGAGTAAGACCGAATTTAGGTTAGTTTGTGATCATCGACAAATATATTATGTCAAAATATGATGTATGCTTAGCATAAATATCCTTAATAAAGGTCATCTTACAATTATTGTAAAAATTGTAATATATTGGTTGACGAAAAAAATAATAATAAGTTGTCTTATTTATTGAGTTTTCTAATTCGGGCATGAAAAGCACCACACAAAGATAGATACGAAACTCCGTTTGAGTTATAAAAAAAGCAAAAACATTCGTACACATACCTTAAAATGTGGGGGTGTTTGAGCAAGGTAGAAATACCTAAATAATGACTTGAAAAGTTTGTTGAATTAATTTTGTCAAATGGTTTCAAATTCATTGAATGACAAAATGAGTCTATGTAGACAATATGATGATCGTGGAATATAATCATGATGTGTTCATGAATGCCAAGAAGATAAACTTTGACATTGAAAGTTTGTGAAATTTCGATGTAATTCTGGAGATTAAGTTCTTAATAGGTCGAAAGTAATTGTTTGGCACAATCTCAAATGAGGAGGTTCTATGTGTTCGATAAAACCTCAAGCTAAAGTGAATGTAAAATTGACTCTAAACTTAGCTAAAAATTTGATAATAATTAGTTTCTCGACTAAAGTATGTTGAATAATTGGAGGTTGAGTTACTTATCGGATAGTACTTGCCCCTATGTTGTATTTTAGCGAGTAAAATAAGATGTTCAAGAGCAACTCAAGTGATGAATTTTGATTACGTAGAATCGAGTATTGGACATGAAAAACTCTAAGACTAAAAGTGACTAAGTGTTCACTTTAGGTGGGTAGAGTAGTGTCATGAAAATAATCTAAGTATAAAGCTAGATCCACAATGAAGTTCGATTTTATAAATTTGGAAAAAAGGTGTGAAAGAAGCTAATGACTTAGAAATTTTCTAAAAGATAGTACTAGGTGAAATAAATTGTGCTCATGGTGATGATTATTTATCAAACAGAAATTGAAAGAGTACAAAGTAGTTTGTACAATAGTAAGTCTAGACATAGACGTCGGAGACTTAATTTTATAAGTAAATTATCTCGTGTGGGGGTTATATCGGTTGACTATGTGAAGTCAAAGATTAATCTAACGGATCCGTTTACATAAAGCATGAAACGAGATAAATTGTACAAACTGGTTAGAGGAATGAGCTTAATAAAAATCCACAAACAAACGGTCTTAGCGGTAACCCAACCATGAGATCGGAGATCCCGAAACCTTGGTTCAATGAGAAAACTAAGTTTTGACAGTTCGAAGAAACACTTGAAAATCTTATGCTCATTTCTAGAACCATCAAGTGTTAAAATCTCCTAAGTGGTGAGGTTAAGTCGAGGACTTTTAATGATCCCTATAACAATGGGTGGAGTAAGGCAGGATACTCTTTATAGGATAATCACCTTTGTAAGTGAGAAGTAAATAGGCCGCTTCTATCGAACACGTACTAAACCGAGATATGGTCCAAGGTCGAAATGAACACAATGTGAGAACAAGAAATTGTTAGAGCTGTTGTTGTGTGAGTACTATTGTCTTGGTGCACACAAACAGTCGATAAGTTCAAAGCATCGCGCTACTAACTGGCTAGTGTATCCGATAGTATTTCACTAAGGAAGATTCAAAGTCACAAGCTATCTATCCTGATGCAATGACGGTTCATCGGGACTCTCAAGTATTGCATACATGCATTAATTTCATTCAAGTGGAGGATTGTAAGAAAATTTGGTTTTGTACTGATTTATGGTTCCATTTTTTGTAAGTGAAAGACTTAGAAAATTCTCTAAACCATTTTAAGGTGAATGAGAAATTAATTCTAAGTTGTATATGTGGGAAATGTAAAGTTGAAACAATGGGTTCAAGTAACTCAAATTATTCATAAAGCATTATATTTTTATAAATGTTTGGACAAACTAAATGAGCCATAATTATACATTATGTATGCTAGAATTGTGAAGGGCTCGTTGGGAACAAGTAGAAAAAAAAAAGGAACTCAATTCTGAGTCCGTATGAGCTCGTATGAGCCCGCGGCGCACGGGCGCGCAACTAGCTGCGGAAATCAAAGGGTTGCAACTCTTGGTAACCATGAGGTATCTTTTGGCCACTGGATGCATACGTTCTCGTTCGGGCATGTCCTAAAATGTGTCTTTTGACACTTAAACCTCTTGAAAGTATTTTTCTACATCTATAAATACCAACATGAAATCATTCAGAACATGAAAACATGAAAATTAGAGAACTCTTGCATTATTTTCAAAGACCATATAACATATTTTGGTCTATGATCTTTTCATTGAGTCTTGAAAGTTCCAAACAATAGTAGTGTTCGCAGAAGTCTTGTATATTTGAAGTACCGTTATATACAAGTCGAAAGTCATTTTATCTTGGAGACGTTTGTCGTTAACCGTGGGTATTTTACGGGGCAATTTCATCTTAAAGAAAATGTAATTATTACGTGCCTCGACTTTAATTTTTGTTTCTCTTTTTTCATTCTCCTTAAACCTTCTTTTTGATATTCACAAACATCACAAACTACAAATGCAACATACTTTCTAACGATCCAACAAATCGTATGCAAGACGCTAACCTCACAATTGAAAAGTAAATGTCTCATCTATCAAAAGCCGAGAGTCACTTGTCATTTTGCATGCGGCGAATCTCTATTTCAACTGACAAGTGCACGTGTCCAAAAGTATTCACATGACACCATGACTCGACAAATGCCATGATAATTTTTACATTTTTCACCCTATATAAATTTTAAAGAGAGAGAGAGAGAGAGAAAGAGAGTCATTCTCAATAAATACACATAGCAATTATAACAACAATAAATACTCATACTTATTTTCTAATGATCTGCTTATAACACTACAAATACAATGTCTATCCTTCGTGCCAATCTCCTTATAAAATTCCTTACACACGCTCCAATCCTTTGAAATCTACTTCATTAAAATCCACATGTTAACTTATTGGCGCTAGAATGAGGACCCTTAGTTTTCTTGGTGTAACCTTCCCTTCAAGAATTCAAGTTATTGATCCAACAAAAAGATTTTCTATTAATAACCATAGTGGTAACCATAGTTTTCTTGGTGTAACCTTCCCTTCAAGAATTCAAGTTATTGATACAACAAAAAGATTTTCTTTTAATAACCATAGTGGTAACCAACCACGAGGATCATACTACTCCTCCCAAGAATATTAGCCAAATCATAGTAACCCTTTATTTATTAGAGGATATATATGGTTCATTTACCAGATACTACAAAATGTACCTCGAAATCCCAATCCTCCAAAACCTACCTATAAAAATTCAAATTCACATATTTCTACCTCACAAGAAATGAATTCTCGTGGTCCATTGTAACCAATAAAAAGGGAAAAGAAAAAGTTGTTTTTTATATTAAATCCCAAAAAGGTATTGGGGAAAGCCATGCTCGATCGGGTACAGAGTTCAGTTAAAACATCACGTCGACATTTGAATGGATGGGCCATAATCCTTAGCGTGCATCTCCTCTCAGTCACATTAAGCACAAGTACCAGAAATAAGAATACTTTGGAGATTGCTGCTCTTAAATGTTGCACTGCTGAACTTTAGCCCGACAAACCTCAGAAGTCCCCCAGCAACCTGTCATTGATCATCCCTCGTACTTCCCTTCATTTGGTCTTCTTCATCGATTGAATTCTTCTCATATTTTTATTGAAACATTTGGCCCTCAATGCATATTTAGTTCGTACATAATGTAAACTTACCAGAAGTAAGGCTCCAGGATAATTCTCTCAATTTTATATTTTGACAACACATTTAACTCATACAAAATGCATATTTAGTTCATACATCGTGCGCATTTAGTTCATAAATAATGCATACTTAGTTGATATCCCTTGCATTTAGTTATTTAAAAATGATTATGTAGTTCATATATAATATATATTTGGTTCATAACAATTGCATATTTTTAATGTATATATACTTCATACACAATGCATATTTACTTTAAACATAATTTATACTATGATCAACAACACCGATGGTTTGGCCCAATGTCAACGGCCAATGCCTGTGATCTACGTCAAAAGTCAGAGTCACGGGTCAAATCAATATTTGAATAATCAAAAGAATAAAAATATCAATTCTTGGATAAACATTTTGTTTCTTATTTAATGGTTAGATTGAGCCTCACATTTTCAGAGGTCATTTGATCCAAACCATATATATAATACAAAGAGAGAGAGATAGAGGGAGAGAGGCAAACAAAGAGAGAGAGAGAGAGAGAGAGAGAGAGAGAGAGAGAGAGAGAGTTGGGATCATATCGATGTAGCCCCAAACTGCTAGGCAGACCGACTTGAGTGGTCAACTTGGTGTAGGCCGGTCTAGATCAACTCCAACCTGATAAAAGAAGGTAACCTAGTCAAGGAGCTCGCGGATGAAGCTTGAGGTACTAGGTGACCTGTTAAAGACGACCTAGAGGTTGCGACCTCCAAAAGCTCGGATACGAGGAGACACCTCGAGGGTTCATGGTCATAAGTTGGAGAGGTCGGGTATTGATCTCGACAAGCTATAAACTCGGGTACGACTTATTTAACAAACTTTAAGTACTAGACAAAAACCCAAAACTCTAACCAAACTGTGAACACACTAAATTCGACTTATAGACAAGCGTGAATAGTTACTCGAGTTTGGGTCATTTAAATATAGAAGTGAGTTGAGCTTTCACAAGTCGAACTAAACTATATTAGCAGACAACTTGATTTGAATAACAATTGTACGTTTTGCACTCCCACCAACTTCCCGGCCTTTATGAAGACATGAGGGACGTCAATACACCATTCTGATTGCTAGAGAAGCTCGCATAAGATCATGTTCTCGTCAAAAAAAAAAATCATGTTGTCGCCTCATCACTGTACTTGGTGAGAAAACCACCATATGTGACAACCTTAAGCCGACTAGGATGTCGGATAATCAAGTAGGAGCATATACTTGCGCTGAAAATGAGATTTCGAGTTGTTTTGGACAGCTATGGGTCACACGACTCGTATGACGTCCAAAAAGAGTCATGTTAGAACTGAAGGTGACAATACGAATTCTTGGAATTTTCGCCAAATTCGTGTGGCTCGTGTGACATGCCTACCATGTGGAACCTGGGCGCGAGTTAACCATGTCTGACGCATTTTAAATATATTTCTTTTCAACGGGTTTTTCATCTTATTTCGACTATGACTCAACCCAATTATATAAGGAACATTAGACGATTCTAGGGAGTTTTTCAATGTTTAAAGATCTTTCGGAGGCTAGGAACAAGTACAAGACGAGCCAAAAAGATGGGAAAGAAGAGATCAACGAGCCGAACAAGCTTTTTCTTTCTTTTTTTTTTTCTCTTTTCGGACTCATTGTTTTATCAATATTTTTCTGGTTTCATAAGCATGTTTCTAGGTAAGTTTATCATAAGTTAGAGAATTTATTATTACTCTGATTGAATTTTGTTATAATATTTATTCAATTCATTCTTGTTTGTGTTTCTTGTGTGTATTTTATAGGTGACCACCATAAATGCATATTTGAGATCCATTTGAGACTGAAAGGTGATAATTGATTAGTAGAATTGCAAAATTTATAACGTAAGAAAGTAAATACACTGAGATGTTGGTAGAATCTTATGATAGAACGAAAATACTTGTAAAATAGGGAGTTGAGTATTTATCTTAAGATTAAGAGGAGATAAGCAACATTGAATCTATGATTTAGCTTGTTTGAGAGAAAAGTTAATTTAATAATGGATGAGTTGAATTATTTCAAGAATTAATTTCGAGGTAAGTTTAGCCTACCTTTATTATCTTGTTTATTTCATAATTTTCGACGAGCCTTTATTAGTTACATTCATTTGAAGTTTAGTTTATTAGTTCATAATTAATTCATTCTCTAAATTAGTGGTAATTTAAATAATATTTAATAATTGTTATTTTGATATTTTATTAATTTGACTATAATCTCTATGACATATGATTTTTCTCGCGGCTTGATATAGCTACGCCGTATACTTGCAAATAGCAAAAATAATTAACGAACAACGGTCAAGTGAAAATGCACCCAAACAACATGTCAAATTGGGAACAATTCGTTTAAGGATTTGGGATTATTGGAAGAGCCGAGTTCGAACCTTTTGTTCATTTAATAAAGGGTTAATTGCTAAATAAACCTTAACCTTTTTGCGTTTGACAATTTTATCCCAATCTTTTTAGGTAATTGCAATATAATCTCGACTTCAATTTATTTATTACAAATTTGGGTGCAGAGTGATTGATTTTAGGGATTTGCGGATCGATTTTGTGTCCAAGTCTTCCATTGACACGGGTTTTTATGTCATCCACGTAGCAAGTTGACAATTTTCATGTATTTAATGTATATCCACGCACAAAGCCAAAAATTCCACGTCAATGTAAGCTACCGGTGATGAGTCTCCTCCTAGATCTGGAGTAAACCGGTAAATATGAGCTCCTATCTATTCCAGTCGCCTTCAAATCGACCAGTTTTTTGAAGTTCCAACCGGTTTTAGGTTCGACTTGCAATAAGTAAATTGAGGTTATGATTATATTGCAGTTACCCAAAGATTAAGATAAAATTGTCAAACGCAAATATGTTAAGGTTTATTTAGCAATTAACTCTTTAATAAACAAGTCAAGCTAGGCTTAAGGTTTAGGGTTTTTTAATTTTGATTTGTTATTGTCTATACTGGTGTCAGTAAAATATAAAAAAAAAAATAAAAAATTGAGCTCGAACATAAGCTACTCAGCTCAGCTTAAATAACCACGACTTTCAAAATCGGACCAGACCGGCAAGTCCAATAGGTTAGATCGAAAACAGGCCATTGGAATAAACTAGTACCAGCAAACCGAGCAACTTGCCAAAAACTGGATTGCCAGACTGGTTGGACTGGGTCAGAGCTTTTTTTAGAAAAAAATAATAAAATAAATAAATATTAATATATACTAAAAGTCTAAAATAAATACTCAGTAAAATATAATAGATTTGTGTAAATTATTTATGAATTGGTTGAGTATATGGATGTTGTAAAATTTATTAATAAAGTATTATATATATTTAATAATATTAATAAATTAAATATCGATCCAACCGATTCAACCACTTGTTCGCTCCTTAATCCATTAAATCAGTAACTCGGCCAATTTGATGGCAGATACCGTTTTGAGAACCTTGAAGTTAACACCTCTAGACAGAGTTAAGATATAAGCTGAGAAAGCTTTCATAGTCACAGCAAGACTGTCAACAATGATAGACATAATGTCAGTATGACAAAGTAAGTAGCTCTTGAAATTGATTCAATCTCATCAGAGTAGCACATTCCTTTATAACATTGTTGTAATAACAATGGTTTCCTTGCTATTCAATTCCCACCACCTAAATTATTAAACCGGAATCAAACACGTAATCACCTTCTAATCCCATAATACGTTTAATCACAACGAAACATCTCGAGATCGTGACGAGTTGTCTCTCGAGCAAGTCGAGTCTAATTGCAACCTCGACAGTGTATCATCTTCACAAGTACCCTGCTGAAATATGTAAAAAGAGAGTTGAGAAGAAAATGAAAAAAAAAAATGTCGGTCGTCAGAATGAAACCATTATTATTCCCGACTCGAACCCCAAACAATCATTTCTTTTCCCCCTTTGGGACAGACAAATGATAAAAATGGCCATAATGGTTCTCGAATGATGGAGTAATACTCGGTAAAAAGACCGAATTAGAAGTGTTGTTAGTGATATGCTGAGTCGAATGGCCTTGATTAATATTCTCCATTGTGTTTTGCATAAGAAGTGAGCTCGACCCTCTGTTTGAATCTGAAAACGAATTCCCGTTAACCAGATGATCCTCTTCTTGTGGGCCCGCTAATGTCGATGGTAGCGATCCGAGTGCGTATCCTGGATGTATACTCATTCCATTTCTCATAGTTAGCATCTGCACAAGTAATATATGAGAGTAAATTAAGTTAGTTTAACTTGGTGCCTATTTTTTACGGCAAACTGTAAAACAGACGTCGTCCGCCAATTAAAAAGGCACACTTTGTGCGAAACCTCTCTTGAAAATACATTCATTTCCTTGCTAGAGCACACACTACTCAGGATAAAAAAAAAAATCACATGTAAAGTGTGTGCTATTTCATTTTTCAACAAAATTAACAAGGTGTCTAGTAATTACTAGTTATACTAAACATAAGAGCAGTCTTTGTAGTTATCGTACTTTTTAACTGAATGTGGGAGATCATATTCACAGATATAACTAGCGCAGCTACATGCAACCTTCATAAGGAATCTTTTTTCCCGACAGAATTCACAGATACTTGGGCCATTTTTATCGGTGACCCAGTGAGTGGGTCACGACATTAAATTAAAAAGAAAGAAAGGAAGAAAGAAGGAAAAAAAATAAAGAAAGAAAGAAAGAAGGGTCATCAATTCAGCAACCCAGGTCACATGGGTCCCGACCTTCCTTTGTGAAAATGGAACACTTCTCCATTTTAATTGGGTAAGTGTAATTTTTTAATTTAAAAAAAAAAATAATGAAATTTATATTTTTTTTTCATTCTCTACAAACAAACACCACACTTGATATCTTTTGGAACACAATTGTAATTTTTAAATAAATTAAAATAAGAGAAATATTTAAGTTGAGTTGGGTATAGAATAAAGATAAATTGGGTTGTGTAGGTGTAGGAGAAAGAAATAATTTTTAACTATTGGGTTGGGTTGGGGATAAAAATAGTTTTATGTGGAGATAAAATAGTCTTAGATTAGCATATGACAAAGCAGTAGCATATAGAAGATAATCCTTGTGCACTTTAATTAGTTTATTTGCTTTCCACAATTGCTTCCCTAGATTAGGTGTGAATATTTGCTTGATTATAGTTTCCAAATAATTTTCATTTGTAGGACTTATTTAGCTCCTTGTATTCCCCTATTTAAGCAAGATAGCACAAGAAAATGTGTTAATTCAACAACACCAAACAAGTGCGTGTTCTTTTGTGTTCGCGTGAGTTTTTTCTTTTTCCTTTTTTTTTTTGTGTCTTGTGTTTTGCCCGTGATCTCATTGGCAACCGAGTGTTGTCTCTCGACGTGTTGCTAACAAGTGGCATCAGAGCTACTTGTACCTAAGTGAGAAGAAGAAGAAGAACGTCGAAGGCTCTTCAAAGGACGACATTGTGATCCAGCGAGTGATCCGTGAGGTGAGCGGTGGGAGTTATTCTGTTCTAACCAAGACCAATTACTCTGCTCCTAATGAAGGTCAAGTTGAAGGCCAGGGCTCTCTGTGTGCGTGATCGCAGACTGCAGCGCCGATTCACAAGAGGAGATGATGGCGCTTGACGCATTTTGCGGGGCGGTGCCACCGAAGATGGTATCAACGATCGCAAAAAAGGAGACAATGATGGAGGCCGGGGACGACTGCGTCAGGAGGTCGATCGCTCAGCAGTTACGTAAAAAATTCGACCTCATCGCTTTTGAAGGTAGCAAAACTGTCGAGGAAAATGCACTGCGCCTGAACGGCATGGCGGCACACCTTGCCACGCTGGACGCGGAATTGGTGAAGAGCAAGATCGTCGCGAAGATACTCAACACCTTGTCGCCTCGGTTCAAGCAGATATCAATCGCGATTAAAACACTACTTGACGTGTCGAACATGACGGTCGCCGAACTGAGTGGGCGACTGAAGGAGGCGGAGAAAGGGTATGAAGCTCCAGCATCGCTGCAGCACGAAGTGAAATTGTACCTCACGGAAGTGCGAAGCGAATAACTATTCCGGCGGCTAGAGGTGGCCATAGGTCGACCCAGCTCGGAGACCACGAGTCCAAGCCCGGCTCAAATTTTAACTGGGCTCCAGAGCTAGGTCGGGCCTAGCCCGGCCCGAGCCTAGAAACGGGTGGGTCCATGTCTTCAAGCTCCGCGACCCACCGGGCCGGCGGGCTCGTGACCCGGCCCGCCATTTGGCAACCTCTACCGACGGCAGCGAAAACAGCGGAGGCAGGCGTGGGCGTGGTCGCGGAGGTTCGTCACCTGGCAGGCAATCAAATTCACACCGATCAGCCGGCAACGAATGCAGAGTTGCAGAAAGAAGGGCCATCGGGCTCGCGAGTGCCGATCGAAGCCCAAGAAGGTACAAGCCCATGTGGCACCAAATTAAGATAAGGCGTCGCACATGCTCGTGAAGTCCTCTGTCCCCATCGCCGCCATCAACGTCCAAGGGTGCACAGCCAGCCGGAGCATCGGCACTCGCCCCGTCAACACTTCAGGGTGGCTGCAGAATCTGGAGCGGCGCTTACGGGATCAAGCGCCCCAATCGTGATTCGCGAGAAGAAAGTGTATGCCCATCTTGACGAAGAAAAGGAGCGGGAGGCATAGATTTGAGTCATGGCCATCCGCGCCACCAACCACATGTCCGGATCCAGGGCCGCGTTCTCGAAGCTGGACACAACAGTACTCGGCGCTATGCGGTTCGGTGACGACTCAATGGCATGGATCGAGGGCCAGAGCACCGTTGTATTCACGTGAACGAACGACGAGCTCCGGTTATTTTTCGGCGTCTACTTCATTCTCAGACTGACGACGAACATAATCAGCCTAGGGCAGCTAGACCAAGGTGGCTACAAGGTTAGCATCGATGACGGGGTATTGAAGATTAGGGAGCCCGACGGACAGCTGTTGGCGAAGGGGACGCGGGCGGCCAACCGCCTATACAAGCTAATTATCAAGGTGGCGCAGTCATCGTTCTTGGCGGTGCGCAGGCGCGGCGACGAAATGGTGTGGCGTTGGCATGAGCACCTCGAAACCATGTCAACATGTCATCAACATGTCAGCGCTCAGGAAGTTGGCTCGGGAGGAGTAGTTCGTGGCCTTCCAGAGATTGGACAGGTCGGACAGCTGTGCGACGCATGCAAAGCCACGAAGCACAAGCGGACTTTGTTCCCGACGCAAGCAGAGTACCGTGCACGGCAGCATCTCGAGATGGTGCATGGTGACTTGTGCGGCCATCACGCCGGCGACTCCTAGAAAAAGCAAGTACTTTCCGCTGATGGTGGACAACTTCAGCAGATACATGTAGGTAGCCGCGATTCCATCAAAAGATTGTGTCGTGACTGCCATCGAGGAGGTTCAAATGCGGGCGGAAGGCGAGTTTGGCGTCAAACTGAAGGCGCTCCGCACTGATCGCGGGGTCGAGTTCACTGCGACCAAGTTTGCAGTAGTTGCGGTTGAGGGCGTGCACCGTCAGCACAAGGCGCCTTATAGCCCACAACAAAACGGTGTAGTCAAACGCCGAAATGGCACGGTGGTAGCGACGGCGAGGAGCATGCTCAAAACCAAGGGACTGGCTAGATGGTTCTGGGGTGAGGCGGTCAACACCGCTGTGTATGTGCTGAATAAGTGCCCGACCAAGAGCGTGGAGGGTATGACACAAGTCGAGGCGTGGCACGGCCGGCGGTGCACCATCTCTGAACGTTTGGCTCCATCGTCTAGGTGCACAACACGACAGCACACTTGAAGAAGCTAGAGGACCGCGGCAAGATGATCTTCATCGACTACGAGCAGCACCAATGCATGCCCACTTGAAGTGTAATGTGGTGTTCGACGAGCAAGCCATGTGGGATTGGGGCACCGGCGACAACGACGGCAAGCCAAGTGGCGACGACGATGTGTTCGTCGTGGAGTATGCCACCATAGGCCAAGCCACCCATGAGGTTGATGAAAATGTCGAGGTGCCTGGAAGAGGAGCGCTAGGAGAGCAATCGTCGCATCCCAACACGGCTCGGGATGCGCTGGAGCCCTGTTCACAAGACGACATCGACGACGCCAACCTGGATGTCGACTATGACGACGACGCGCCTCTCCAGTTCTACAGCGTCGACGACATCATCGGGTCAGCCTCGCCACGAGGCTTTGAACCGCGTGCACAGGTGTTGGAAGAGCTGCACGCGGTGAGCGCCGACGAGCCAACCTCAATCGTCGAGACAAAGCGCAATTTCAGTTGGATGAAGGCAATGATGGATGAGATAGAGTCCATCGAGGAGAACGGTATGTGGTGCCTCACCGACCTCCCATCTGACCGCAAGGCTATCGGGGTGAATTGGGTGTTCAAGGTGAAGATGGACGAGCACGGGGCGGTGACCAAGCACAAGACGTGCCTCGTGGTGAAGGGCTACCCACAACGGCACGACATTGACTATGACGAGGTGTTCGCGTCGGTTGCCAGATTGGACTCAATGCGCCTCCTTATCGCCCTTGCGGCGCGCAAGCGGTGGGACGTACACCACATAGACGTCAAATCAGCATTCTTGAACGGCGACCTGCATGAGGAAGTCTACATCGAGCAGCCAGTTGGTTTTGTTATCACCGGCAAGGAGCACAAGGTGCTCAAGCTTCGGAAGGCATTATACGGTCTACAGCAAGCACCGTGGGCCTGAAATGCAAAACTTGACGCCACACTGATGTCGCTCGGCTTCAAGAGGAGTACGTCAGAGCATGCTATCTATATTAGGCGAAACGGCAACTCGCAACTGGTGGTCGAGGTCTACATCGATGATCTCGTGATCACTGGCTCGAGCAGCGGCGACATCAAGTCGTTCAAGAAAGAGATGGCGGCCGTGTTCAAGATGAGTGACCTCGGCCTACTTCACTACCAACTCGGCATTGAAGTGAAGCAGATCACGAGGGGAATCTCGCTCAGCTAGAGCGTCTATGTTGCAAGATTCTGGAGAAGAGTGGCATGGTTGGGTGCAATCCTTGTCGGCACGACTAAAGTAAAGCAATTCTATAGAGGCACGAATAAAGTAAAGCAAATTCAACTTAGAGCCGGCAGTCGACCAAACAGCATATAGGAGCATTGTCGGGAACTTGAGGTACTTGGTTAATACTCGCCCCGATCTGGCTTTTGTTGTTGACTGTGTTAGACGGTTATTGGAGAACCCACGTGAGGATCACCTTGTTGTCGTGAAGCACATTCTGCGTTATTTGGCAAGAACCCATAATTGGGGACTCTGGTTTCGCAGGAAGGAAGAGAAGGAAGCTCAATTGACGGGTTTTAGTGACATCGATTATGATGGGAATGTTGATTCTAGCAAGAGAACAACATGGGTGATTTTCTTCCTCAACAGCAGCCCGATCACTGGCAATCAATGAAGCAGAAAGTGGTGGCACAGTCAAGCTATGAAGCGGAATACATAGCAGTTTACGAACACTGTTAGTCAAGCATTGTGGCTCGCTAAGGTGCTGGCTGAGGTGTAGGGGTCAACACGAAGAGCGCCAATGTTGAGAATGGACAAGAAGTCTGTCATTGTCTTAATCAAGAACCCAGTATTCCATGGACAGAGCAAGCATATTCGAGTGAAATATCATTTTTTCCGGGAGTCTAACTTGATTAATGTGGAGTTCATCATGAGTGAACTGACAAAGCCGCTTGGGAGGACCAAGTTACATAAACTGTGCTCTAAGATCGGCCTCATCAATGTCATTAATGTGCACAAGGCTTAGGAGGAAATTGTAGCATATCTTTTATTATAGGATATATTTCTTGTGCGTCTAGTAAATTTGTTTTCCTACGTTGCTTTCCTATATTAAGTGTGAATATTTGCTTGATTATAGTTTTCATGTAATTTTGATTTATAGGCCCTATTTAGCTTCTTGGTATTCTCCTATTTAAGTAATAGAATAGCACAAGAAAATGTACCAATTCAAGAGCACCAAACAAGACCAAACAAGAGCATGTTCTTTTGTATTCACGCAAGTTTTTCTTTTGTCTTGTGTTTTGGTCGTGATCTCGCCGGCAATCGGGTGTTGTCTCTCCGACAAGTTTCTAACAAAAGCCATTGTCTTAGTATATAGTAGCAGCGAAACCATTGTATTAATATAGAATGGCTAATTCAGTTTTCTACAATCTAATATTTCATATCTAAACTGCACAGTGAAACCATAACTTCATTAGACAAACCAGTAATAAAATCAGATGATAAAAGGAGTTACACATTAACACACAGCTTAATCGACACAAAAGGAGGAATAGTTACATCAGTAAAGAAAATGACAAAATGAACAAATGGAACTAAATGAGCATATGACTACTAAAAGACATTGCTACTAAGAACAATCACAAGCCAAATATTATGAGGGAACAGAAATGTAAACCTGAACTTGTAACTGCAGCTGCTTCAGATACTCGATGGCATCATCTAACATTGACGCCTTATCCGTCTAACATTGA
>CACSLK010019251.1:5095736-5109883 GCA_902706635.1 Striga hermonthica | reverse complement strand
AAAAAAAAAAAAAAAAAAAGATTCCATGACATCTGTTTTTTCTATATATTAAATCAAATGATATGATTACATATTTTCTTAATGTGTGTACTTCTTTATTTCAAATAATTACATTTATAAAAAATAAAATGAAAAATAAAAAATAAAAGAATTAGTTAATTAATGATAAAAAAGTGTGACAAAATCCAATAAAATCGATTTTGAGCTCGCATAGAACAAGAAATTTTGAGGCGTGTAAGAATGTGGGAAAATTATATGATGTATTAATCACAAAGGTATATATGTACATATATATAACAAAAAGTTTAACTTAATCCTACAATACATAATACAACTATCATATAACTAACATCCCCACTCAAACTCAAGGTGGTATAGTGGAAATCAACTTGAGTTTGCTAAGAAGTAACCAAAAGCGACCGGGAAGGAGAGACTTCGTAAAGACATCCGCTGGTTGATCCGTAGAGGAGACGGAAACAAGCTTCACAGTCTCATGTGCAACATGTTGTCGAATGACGTGACAGTTGATCTCAATATGCTTGGTGCGCTCATGAAAGGTATCATTACGAGACATCTTTATAGCGCTCTGACTATCACAACAGAGAGCAGTAGACTACAACTGAGGTGTACTGAGATCAACAAGTAGCCGACGCAACCATAATAGCTCGGAGGTGGAATCAGCAAGAGCACGGTACTCAGACTCAACACTCGATATGGAAACTAAGGTTTGCTTCTTACTACGCAAAGAGACGAGTGAATCACCCAAAATGAAGCAGTACCCAATAATGGAACGACGATCAATAGGATCTCCAGTCCAATCTGCATCAGAATAGTCGCTACGTGTCAAGAAAGAACGTGCCGAGATGTGTAAACCATGCAATAGAGTGCCCTTCACATAACGAAGAATGTGCAACACAGCAGAATAATGCGTGGTTCTCAAAGCAGCCATAAACTGACTCACAATATGAACAACACGAGCTATATCAGGCCGAGTGACAGTCAAATATATCAAACTCTCAACAAGCTGACGATATAACGTAGGATCCTCAAGAAGAGAGTCATCCAATGGAGTAAGACAAACATCACAATTAAGAGGTGTGGAAGCTGTCTGACAATCAGTGAGACCGACCCGAGCAAAAAGATCAGAGGCATACTTGGCTTGAGACAAATAGAACCCATCAGAGGAATCAGAAACCTCAAGACCCAAAAAATAACGAAGCTGGCCTAAACTCTTGATCTCAAAATACTAACGAAGATAGTCCTGTAAGTCGAAAATACCAGTAACATCATCTCCCTTGATGTCGTCAACATAGAGCATCCAAAAAATTCCTAGCTTTCTTTGCACTGTCAAACGGTGCAAGTTGCACCTGAATAGCAGGGACTGAATTATTACGTAACCAAGTAAGAATCCGATGGTTCTTACTATCCCAATCCTCCAACTTATCGATGTAAGTGGTAAGAGCATGTGGTGTGGGATAGGAATCCCCTAAAAGAGACGGATGAAGAGGTGGCAACACATCACCAGTTGCAATCCGCCACAATTTTCTCCCAATTAAAAAATCCTTCATAGATTGTGCCCAAGGACTATAATTATCCCCTGATAAGACAACACTAATAGGAGAATGTGCATCCATACGATCCATATCCAAAACTCACATCAACACAATATCACGAAACAGATGAAAAATATAAGCACAAATCAGATCACGAAACTGCCAAAATATAAATATGAGCTGAAATTAAAACTGTCACGAAAATCAAAACCGATCACACCAAATGGTAGCCGACGTCCACATGATTTGGCGGTTGAAAGGCGGCGGCGAATGGCGTTGGGGGTGAGCCTCACGTGCCGCTGGAAGAACCCGACGTTGAAGCAGAGACAAGAAACGTGTGGGCCACACGCGCCGCCGATCCAGCTGAAATCTCCGGCGATAGTCCGCCTCGGGACGCCGGAGACGATGGTATGGGAGGTGAGACTCGGAGGTAGCCGTAGACGAGCGACGAAAGACAACCTATATATGACCCTAAACCTAGTCTGATACCATGTAACAATATGGAAAAATTATCTTATGTATATATCACAAGGGTATGTACATATATATAAAGACAAAATATCTAACATAATCTTACAATACATAATACAACTACCATATAACTAAGAAGGCATATAAATTGCACTAACAAATCTTGTGTTACCCTATTCTTTATAACAACCAACTTAATCAAATATCTTAGATTAAAAACGTTTTGATGTTTCAAATAGTAATACTTTATAATTTATTCAAAAAACTTAAATTTTAACCGAATACATCAAAAAACTTAAAATTTCAAGAGATCATTAAAGATCCGGAATGAATACTCGATCTTAAATTTTCGAAATAAAATATAAGAATTAAAAAATCCAAATTTGCGTTTAAATCATTTGTTACCCTCATTTCATTGCCCGTGTCCATTTTATTTTTTTTTATTTTTTTATGTTTTTTTTGGATGTCTTCTTACTAGACATGGTCAAGGGTAGAACCGACCGGGAACTGGCCCGATAAAGCCGGTTTTTGAATGGACCCGAAACTCTTTAAAGGTCAATTCAGGGTCGTGTTTATTCCTTTTTTACATGTCGGACTGGGTCGATCCCAAATCGAAAGGGAAGTCGTAATTGTTTTTATTTTTTATTTTTCTTAAAACGACAGTTCAACGAACCGCCAAGTTACCAATTCAAATGGATTGGCCCTTAAATATAGTCAGACCGATTCTAAGCCCAACAATTGAGGCCCTCTAACCCGGCGAGCCGGGTGATGAATCGGCCCGGCCTTTAAACACGTCTTTCTTATCCAAGTGGGATTCCACCTTAGCCTAAAAAAAGGTTGCACAATTTCAAGAGCACCATTCCCTATGTATACCCACTTGTCTGATATCACCAATGATGATAACATATACTATTACACAATTTCAAATTTTTATTTTGTTCTCTCTATTTAATTGCAACTCTCCAATAATGTCAAAAATACCTAACTTGTCTTGTGTGAGAGTGATGTATGCTGCTTCGAGCTGTAGATTAAAATAAAAAAAAAAAAAAAATAACCTTATCAAGATAATCATTTTTATCACTTCCAACAAAATATTTTGTTGTCTGACTCTTCTATTTGATCGTTTATAATAAGAGCTATCTTTAATGAAATTTCAACAAACAAAAAAGGAGAATCTAATAAATGGTGCATGGTTTTCTGATTTCGTACAACTCAACGGAGCGTGTAACACACTTTCTGTAGCCTCATTTCACAACGGAGAGTTGCAATTAAATAATTTTATTTTTCTAATTAAAATTGATAAATAGTTTTATTATTGCTATAAAAATAAATATAATTTATTTACTTTAACATACAATATGGATATCGAATCGAAAATCATCAATGGATGATTAATTTGATATATTATATACGTAAAATTAATAAAAAAAATTAAAAAAGTTAGTAACTTTTAAAAATACATGTAACATTACCATAAATAATGAACATATTTATGGATAATCTGAGTCTAATTATTTATGGATTGGAATTAAATTAAAATCTATCCAAACCAAATAATTAAGCATGTAATTTTGCCACATAGGATCCCGAAATATCTGTCAGTTAGACTCAGCACATTCGAAAATTATATATAAAGGGATGTCATTATTTATATGAATGCAGAATGCTATTATTATTATTAGATAGTAGTATCATTCATATGTATGCTATTACATAATATTACTAAATTTTAAAATGAAATCCTTGTCATTACTATATTTTAAAATGATAGTAGTATGATTCAAAATATAACTACACACAAAAATTTTTTTAAAGATCCTCGTTTCGAAGTAATGAGCTCTCTTCACTTAGTCTCATTATTTTACTTTATTTTCTCAACATTCCTACACACTCATCCTAAGTCTAATCGTTTCTAAGTCCAAATTTCCTAGTCACCACACAAAAATATTTGACCACCCCTCAAAGTCGGGCACCACCCAAGCCGGAGAGCCCTAGCACACGACTGGGTCTCAGCACACCTTCGTCAGCCGCAACATCAGCCCCGTACGAGCTCCCAGCTGCTCCCGTGCCAATACGCCCGGATCCACACCGAGCCAAGGCCATTGCAAGCCTCCACTAGTCACCTTCATCTTATATTATTCATTTTTGAGCCTCAAAGAAGGTAGTATCCCCAAAACCCCTTCTACGACTTAGATATGAATTATAATTTATAAAGTATTTTAAATATATAGAATTGAGAAAAATAGAGCTAGAATGAGAGATCTTGATTTATTGCCTTTAATTTGCTAAAATTTGTGTCTTGATCTATGCATGTCCAAAAATCGTGATTTAAATTCCATAAATCTAAAAATATTGTGTAGATGTTGTATTTTAAATTTGAATATTTTTTGAGCTCATTTGCTATGTGAAGAAAAATAGTATATCTAGACCTAAAATCGATATTTTATATTGAATGCGATACAGATCTGATCTTGCTGAAAGATTTTAACCACAAATTATTAATATCATGTTGAGGTTGTGTTTAAATTGAGGATTTTTTGAGATCATTTGCTATTTGAACTAGAATTTGTAGATCTAGACCTAAAATGGCTATTTTATGTTAAATGAGTTAGAGATGTATTCTCACTGAGATATATTAACCAAAATCGTAAATGTCATGTTGATGTTGTGTTTAAAATTTGAAGTTTTTTGAAATTATTTGCTATGTGAACTAGAATTATATATCTAGACCTAAAATGACTATTTTATGTTAAATGAGTTAGAGATCTATTCTTGTTGAGATATTTTAACCAAAATCCTAAATATCAAGTTGAGGTTATGTTTAAATTTTGAGATTTTTAGAGGTCGTTTGATATGATTTCAAAAATCGAGACTCTAGCCTTAAATCGGTAAATTTTTAGGCATTTGGAATGATGAGATTTAGCTGAGGTTTGGAGATCTAAAATCCTTATATGTAGTGATGAGTTCATGGTTAAAGTTTTATCTTAAAATGAGTTAGGTTGTTTGGAGAACTAGAACCCTAGATCGGGTCATTTTTAGGTGTCGAGTGATTTTAAAAATCTGAGCATACTTTCCCGAGTCATCATAACCTTGAACTCCAGATGTCATAAGGAGCCTAATTAACCCCAGGTTGCCGGAAAATTGTCGCCATGTGACGTGCCCCTGCACCAAGTCCGACCGAGCGTGCCCCTGCCATCTGCCCCGCGCTAGTGGCTGTGGCATCCTATGAACCTAAGCGACCGGCCCGTTCCCGAGCGAGCCGCCGGTCCTATCCAACTGAACCGGTCCGGGCAAGTCCGAACAGATCGAGATTTTCAGTTCAAAATTCTGGTTCGAGCGTGAGCCGAGACTTAGTATTTTCCCGAGCCGAGCTAGTTAAAGATTCAGTTAGATAATTAGTTCTAGACTTACAGAAAATTTCCTGAGAACTTTAGATAACCTCAAGACATTAATTTTACAACTTAGCTCGTTAGATTTTTAAAATGAGATTTAAATATTTTTAAAACCGAGTGAGCGAACCTAGTAGGATCGGATATTAAGAATCGAGTTTTACAAGTTGAGCTGAATACTTAGAATATATTTGCTTAAATATTTTTTAGCTTAAGGAGAGTCGAGTCTCCGCCAGCTACATATTCTTTCCAGCATTTGCATCCAACTATCGGGTGAGGACCCTGTACTGTGTATTACATTGCCTATAATTGTTTATCCTGTCTGAGGTATGTGTGTGAGTAGATTAAGGACGGGGATGAATGATTAGTGTCCGTCCTAGGTCGATATGAAGTATGACTTAGATGTGTGGTGAGCGAGCCCATCCTAAGTTTAGCGCCCAGATGGGGTGAGCCTTTCCTGGATTTTTGTGGGAGGTGACCCCCAGAGTGTGCACATGAGTACCAGAGAGTTCAGTTGTCCCAAATAGCCGATTTATTTATATATATGTTGATGTCATGATTTGCTATTATTAATGTTGTATATTCAATGTCGGTTTCTGCGGAGCACGTGAACTTTATACTCACACCCCCACTTTCTATCTTTTCAGATGACACTTTGTTGGTGGTACAGACCGAACGGATAGCAGTAGGAAAAGAGAGGGAACTGGACGCCCCCGGGGTCGTACCGTTGCCGAACGGATAGGAGAGAATAAGCGAGATCTGTTTAATCATTACAAGAGTCAGCCGTACTGCGCGCATTAAATGCGGAGATATAGGAAAATCTCTTATCCGACGGCAAAGGAAAACTAGGGACGCGTGGCACGATCCGAACGACTCTCAGAAATTGGGAAAAGATTACCAAGTACAATTAGCATTAAATACGGAATGACTAATATCTAAAAATATCCTGCAAAAGGAAATGTAAAAATCCCCAGGAGGGAAATGTAAAGTCCCAAAAACTTCCTATAAAAGGGAGGGGAGGACATCATTTAATGCAATGAGTAAATGCTCTCATTAATTACCTAATAAGTCACGGATAGACTGAGCATTCGGACTATCAGAATAAAACCGGATCACATACAAAAACTCTATTCGTGCAGACCGAACAGAGTACACATCAAAGTGTACAGTTCGAACACATTGTTGGTCATTTTTAGACATCAACAATTGGCGCTAGAGGAAGGGCTATTCCAACATGTCAAAGACAACAGCATCATCATCAAGCCAGAGTCGCTGGCAAGACCCACCGGAAGAAAGGGAGGACCAGCGAAACAACCCAACCACGAGGACGGACTATTCAACTTTTTTCAAAGACCCAAACTTCGTCAAGGGAATATCAAACCTGATAACACAAATCCGGCCCTCTACGTCCCAAGCACCTAAAACCCCAGCCAAAAAAGACCTTGCCAACACCCTCAAAGGCAGGGGAACAAACGTTCGCGAAGAAACCACCCGGTCGCCCGGGAGCACGAAGGAAAAATCCACCACCCGGACGGAAAATGAACAGACGGACGAAAGTCGCTCGGTCACGGATACTCGAACCCGAAACACCACCCGGTCGGTTTTCAGACGGCTGGGAAAAAACATGGCCGATGACGACTTAAGGAGAACGTTAACTAGAAGGCGAACGACTCAAGCAGAAGAAGACGAGATAAAGAGTCTCCAAAGAAGAATTGCCGAACTCGAAGCTCGACGATCGGCCCAAAAACGACTGGCCTCCACCGGACAGGATTTGACGGAAGTCCCTCTCAAACGAGCCACGACAGCTTCAAGGGCACTAACGGAATCCAGTCCCGCCGAGCCCGAGTCACCCCTAACGTTTGATATTTTGCAGGAACAGCTGCCCGAGAAAATCAAGATCCCGCAGATCGGATTTTATGACGGAACATCCGACCCGGACACCCACCTAGGATTATACACATCATGGATGGACCTGCACGGAGCACCGGACGCCCTCCACTGCCGGATGTTCTCATTAACCCTGGGAGAAAAAGCAAAAAGATGGTACCATTCGCTCACCCCGCATTCGGTCGCTAGATGGTCGTAGTTAAAATCCATTTTTCGAGCCCATTTCATCGGATCCCAGGCGTGCCGAATTCCCAAAGAATCGATCACTCACATTATCCAGGGAGCAGACTAGAGCCTGAAGAATTACATCACTCGTTTCAACAAACGGGTACAAAACATGGAACCGTGCCATCAGGAGACCCTGCTCGTTTCGGCATATTCGGGACTGAGACCAAACTCGATGTTCAAATGGACCCTCTGCCAAAACAAACCTCAGACGTATCATGAATTCCTGATGAAAGCTCAACAACATATCATGGCAGAAGAAAACATGTCCGTCCCGTTGTTCCCAGCCTTGAACGAGCAAACCACCAAAGCAAAGGAGACCCGACCGAACAAGGAGTTTGTGAAGGACGGAAGAAGCTCCCAATACCGGGCCATGCAGAGGAAACATCACGAGGAACTCACGAACATCTACCAAGGGGTGTATTCGGCCGGAGCGGCCGTGGTGTATGAAGAGTTGAAGAACAAGGGGATCATCCCAGATCCCAAATCGATCAGGGCCGATGAAGAAAATCTGGACAAAAGCCGATATTGTGCTTACCACAAAGCGCATGGCCACAATACCGACCAGTGTTGGAACTTAATATCTGCTTTGTTGAAACTAATTGATGATCCGCAGGTAAGAAGGTTCACTAGGATGGATGTAGGCAACCGGAGACCAAGAAATGATGAACGAATGAACCTAGGAGACGAGCCTGAATTCGGACCGAATCCCCGGAGAGCGAACGAACACCACAATGAAATCTTGACGATCAGTCAGGAGCAACGAGGCGAGACGAGCGTATCCGGGGGAAGGAAAAGGACAACGTCCAGACGAGACGAGGAGCATTCGGTTCACATCCCAATCCGAAGAAGTGGACCGCCCACAAGGGTCAATACGAGCCGGGAAAGTTCAAGCGTGTCAAGAAGACAGGTCAAGGCGTACGTCCGGAAAGCATACAGCACAGGACATCAAGTCAGCAGAGCGGAGGTCAACCGACACATCCCCATGCCCACAAATCTGATAATGTTTTCGGATGAAGATTCTCTCCCGTTTGATAATCCACACTCGGATGCGCTCGTAATCACAGCCCCCATTTTCTGAATCCCAGTCCATCGAATCATGGTGGACACCGGGGCGTACTCAAGTATCTTATACTGGACCGCATTCCTTAAAATAGGGATAGACCAAAGCGAATTGCGCCCATGCAGCGACCGCATAACTGGATTCAACGGACAAGCAACCATTCCCGAAGGAGAAATCACATTACCAATCGAGCTCGGGGGATTGGGGGCAAACGGGCACAGGATCATGGAAACTTTCAAAGTGGTAAAAACGACCAGCGAGTACAACGCCATCCTCGGACGAGCGGCCTTATACAAGCTAAAGGAGGTTGTGTCAATCTTCTACTGTTCGATCAAATTCCCAACTGAGAATGGCACGGGAGTCCACTACGGCAACCAAAGGGAGGCAAGAGAGTGCATCATGGCGATCCCGTCGTTGGAAATACACTCGGTCATGATGGCGGACCAGGGAAAGAACCGATCGAAGAAAAAGACGAACTGGACCCTCGAGATCAGTTCAAAGGAAAAAAACCCGAACGGGCCGAACCAAGCGAAGACACGGAAATAATCTACCTTGATGAACCAGCCTGCACCAAGTCACTGCGCATCGGACGCAACATAGGCGAACCCATCCGGTCCAGGTTAATTTCTTTTCTAATCAAAAACGCAGACGTCTTCGCCTGGACGCATGAGGATATGGTGGGGATCGATCCAAACTTAGCATGCCATAGTCTTCGGGTTGACCGAACGGTAAAGCCCATCGTTCAGAAAAGAAGGAAGTTGGGACCCGAACGGCAAGGAGCGCTTGAAGAGGAGGTAATAAAACTGATTGATAACAGGTTCGTTCGCGAAGCCAAGTACCCGGTTTGGGTGTCCAATCCGGTCCTGGTAAAGAAGAGCAGTAGAACGTGGCGACTATGCGTCGACTTCAGCGATCTCAATCGGGCCTGCCCCAAAGACAGTTATCCGTTGCCCAACATCGACTACATGGTAGATGCGACGTCCGGACACGAACTCATGAGCTTTATGGACGCCTATTCGGGATATCACCGGATCCCGATGGACCCGCACGATGAGGAGCACACATCATTCTATTCGGCCAGAGGACTCTACTGCTACACCATGATGCCATTCGGTCTCAAGAATGCCGGAGCAACCTATCAGAGGCTCGTGAATAAGATGTTTGCAGATCAAATCAGACGAACTATGGAAGTTTTTACGTGGATGATATGCTTGTTAAATCTATTTTTGCAAACGATCATGTGTCACATCTTAATGAAATGTTTTCTATTTTGCGTGATTATTCCATGGTGTTAAATCCCAAAAAATGTACATTCAGGGTAGGTTCGGGTAAGTTTTTGGGATACATAGTTAGTCAAAGGGGAATCGAAGCAAATCCCGACAAGATTAAAGCAATACTCGAACTAAAACCCCCTAGGTCGATAAGAGAAACGCAAAGTCTAACGGGTAGATTAGCGGCTTTAAGCCGATTTATATCAAAGTCCACGGACAAATGTAAGCCCTTCTTCGAGGCTATTAAAAAGAATAAAAAATTCGAGTGGACGGACGAATGCCAAAACGCGCTGGACAACATCAAGGAGTCGCTCGTTCGGCCCCCGGTCCTCCAAAAGCCAAACCCTGGAGAGATGTTGTATCTGTATCTCGGAGTTACCCCGACCGCGATAAGCGCCGTACTCGTTCGGGAGGAGAATCTGAATCAACACCCAATCTATTACACAAGCAAGGCGTTACATGAAGCTGAGGTCCGTTACCCATAGATCGAAAAGTTAATCTTCGCCCTAGTAACAGCTTCAAGGAAACTCAGGCCGTATTTCCTTGAACTTCGGGTGACCGTCTTGTCAGCCTATCCTATTCGACAAATTCTCCACAAGCCCGATACGTCGAGACGAATGATCAAGTGGGCCGTCGAGCTTGGGCAGTTCGATCTCCAATATAAACCACAGACGGCAATAAAGGGACAAGCATTGTCCGACTTCATAGCTGAGTTCACGACGGGAGCCGAACCAGTCCAAACTACTGAAACTTGGGAGATGTATATAGACGGATCGGCCACAACCGAAGGATCTGGGGGAGGAGTCGTGATCGTCAGCCCCCAAAGAAAGCTGTATTGCCATTCGGTCCGGTACCTGTTCGCCGCGACCAATAACGAGTCAGAATATGAGGCACTATTATCCGGCCTGGACTTAGCCCACTCGATGAACATCACGAATTTAAAAGCATACTCTGACTCAATGTTGTTAGTAAAGAAAATCTCAGGAGAGTTCGAGACGAAGGAAGCCCGCCTGGTGCCATATTTACACCTAGCTCGAAAGAAGATAGCGCGAGCAAACATTCAACTCGCGCACGTTCCCCGGTCTAAGAATGCCCAGGCGGACGCGCTCGCACGGTTGGCGTCCAGCAGAGGAACTGACGAAATCGAATACGTTTACACTCGCCATCAGGAGAGGCCGGCTGGTCAGGTCGAGCATGTCATGAGGATTGGAGATTCGATCGCTGTCACGACATCCGGATGGATGGATCCAATTCGATCGTACTTGGAGAAGGGAGAGCTCCCCGCAGACCTCAAGGATGCTCGGTCATTAAGGATCCGAGCAGCAAGATACACGATCATGGCGGGAATGTTATATAAGAGGGGCTATTCGAACCCATTGCTCAAATGTGTAGGCGACGAAGAAGCCGAACGAGTCATGAGAGAAGTCCACGAGGGCGTATGCGGAAACCATTCGGGGGGGACGAGCATTGGCGCACAAAATATTACGGCAGGGGTATTACTGGCCCACGCTGAAAAGGGACACGTTCAACCTAGTCAGGAGGTGTGTTAAGTGTCAAACGTTCGCCCCTAACTTAAAGCAGCCGGCTCATCCGCTTACCTCAGTTTTCAGCCTCTGGCCGTTTGCCAAGTGGGGAATCGACTTGATCGGACCTTTACCTACAGGCAAGGGAGAAGTCAGATACGCGGTCGTAGCAGTCGACTACTTTACTAAATGGGCAGAGGCGAAACCCTTGGCCACAATAACCGAGCAGAAGATGGTCGACTTTATGTGGAAATCAATCGTTTGCCGGTTTGTTATTCCTCATTCTGTGGTGACTGATAACGGACGGCAGTTCGAGGGAAAGAAATTCAGCACGTTTTGTGAAGAGCTAGGGATTCGACATCATTTCTCTACCGCTTACCATCCATAGTCAAATGGACAAGTAGAGGCGGTCAACAAAATCATTAAAGAAGGTTTGAAGGTACGACTGGAAAGCTCGAAAGGGGCCTGGCCGGAGGAGCTCCCGAACGTCTTGTGGTCATATCGGACCACACCAAGATCGGCGACGGGAGAAACGCTGTTCTCGTTAGCATATGGGGCAGAAGCAATGGTCCCGGTCGAAATCGGGTCCGAAACTTATCGAGTAAAGAATTTCAAAGAGGGAGCGAATAGCGAAGGACTGCGAATTTGGATTTAATAGAAGAAGCCCGGACGCAAGCCGAATTAAAGAATGCAGCATACAAACGGGTGACCGAGAGACACTTCAACGCAAGAGTCAATTCTCGTTTCTATCGAGCGGGAGAACTAGTTTTGAAGAGAGTGACGGGACCGAATCCGGGTCCCCTAAAACCAAAATGGGAAGGACCGTATCAAGTCGACGCCGTACTTAAGAATGGGGCCTACCGATTGAAGTACTTAGACGGAACCCCGCTGATGTATCCCTGGAATGCCATGTATTTGAAGAAGTATTATCAATAAAGAGTGTTCTCGTCCGATCAAAAATCAAAACGACCCCAAGTAGGGTAACAACCGGACCACTTAAGGTTGCCCGGTATCGGATCACTTAAGGTCGTCCGATCAAAAATCAAAATGACCCCAAGTAGGGTAACTACCGGACCACCTAAGGTTGCCCGGAATCGGGTCACTTAAAGTTGTCCGATCAAGATCGAAGCGGAATGAAGATATTAAGCGACGAAAACATAAAATACCACACTTAGTTTATTTTTCATAAATAGGGAAACCACACAAATACCCGAACCCTACAGGGAATAAACCATCCCCGGGCCCAAAATGCACCAACATCCGGAAATGCAAATTAAAATAAGTTGTTCAAAAACAGCAAGCAACATACGCAAACATACTTAAAAAGAAAAGGAAAACGGAAATAGCAACTGGAAAGTGACCAAAGATCAAATGGGGGGTGGCTGTTTGTTCCCAGCATCCTCATCATTCTCGCCCGTTCCTTCACCTTGACGGTCGGGAGGATGGCTCGGACCGGCCCCGGTCGTGTCTGCAGCAGATTTTGAAAAGGCAGAGTCCATCAGACGGCTGTCATAGGTTTTTTCATCGTCATCCGCAATCACGGCCGAAATCTTCATCTCCTCGGGCAGAGCCAGCCGCTCGAATTTGATATCACGAATAGCCTCGAGGTCCTTCAGAGTCGACAACCTCAGAGGCAATAGTAGAATGCGAGCCGGGAAGTCACTTAGTTACGGCCTTTATCGATTTGGAATCGTAGAAGCAGAAGGAGAACAAAGTGAGTGTGGGTTCTATTGGATGAATCTCTCAAGTCAAGGTTCACGTCGAACTCTCTGAGGACCACTCCGCGACCAAATGACCTTCCATAATCTGTTAGAGCTCAAGTTCTCCGGGTGAAGCACGAATCCACTCTTCTCCTTAGCCCGATCTCGAGTTAGGCCTACACCCTGGGATCATGGTATCAGGCGCGTTAGCGCATCCGTTTTCTTGCTGCTTCGAAAAGTTCATTGGGTCTAAAATTGAATTGAACCTCTGATTTTGATAAGCTTGACGGTTTCGCCCGCCAGGAGGATAAGAGGCTATGTAACCAGAACCTTCAAGCCTCCTGACGATAGCAGCCTTGCTTTCTTTGATGATTTCAGGGCAATTCAAGTATCTGTATACTCTATCGCATACGTACTGGGGCCTAGGCCATCTCTGATCCTCTCTTACTCGTGTTGTCGACTTTGTCTGCTTCTGCGGGCCTCTTGCCCTCTGGGAGTTGCAATTCTTCAGAGCATCATTGAAGATTTTGCGTACTTTCTCAGAAGGAGTCCTTTTTTCTATATGAAATTCGTACCATGCCCTATTCTCTTTCCTTGCTTCGAGTTCGATTGCCAAAGCCTTTTTGTTACTTTCTTTCGCTTTCAGGATCAGAGTTTTCCAGTTCTTCAGGAATAGCCGGGAATTTCAGTTTCTTGTTCGGCATGTGTTATGTGTTACGAAAAATCCTCGATAGGTTGGTCGAGAAGGGGCATTCCCCAGATCATTGTCAAGTGAAGGAAGATCAGAGCCGACACCAAGCGCAAAGGTCAAAGTGTCAACCGCAGGTACAACCTCTCAGAAAGGGTCGTATGAGATAAAAGGCCTTCCTTTCTATCTCGATTTCGCTTTTAATTGACGGTATCAACCTTTATCTTTATAGTGTAGTTGCCCAAGAGCGGCTTTGAAGACGTTTTGCTATAAATACCTCTTTGGGGATCCATTCCCACCTTTCTCTTTCGGCCGAGCCGTCGGTACGAGCCTCGGACTTCTCCCTCAATGCTAATACTTCTACTTATTAAAAATTA
>CACSLK010019251.1:5075567-5094928 GCA_902706635.1 Striga hermonthica | reverse complement strand
CTCACAATCGCTCTTGGGAATCCAAACCTACTCAATATTTGCCCTTGCACGAACTTGATCACGGAATTGGCATCACATGTCCTTGTGGGAATAGCCTCAACCCACTTAGACACGTAATCTACGGCAAGTAAAATGTATTCGTAGCCATTAGACTTAAGAAACGGCCCCATGAAGTCAATGCCCCAAACGTAAAAAATTTCAACTTGAAGGTTATTAGTCAAGGGCATTTCATTCCTATGACCTATGTTCCCAGTCCTTTGGCATCGATCACAAGAACGGCAGAAAGTATGAGCATCTTTAAAAAGGGATGGCCAAAACAAACCTGACTGTAAAACCTTAAAGGCGGTTTTCTGACCGCCAAAGTGGCCTCCACAGTGGAATTCATGGCAGAAAGTGAGGACATCAGCTTTCTCCTCTTCCGGAACACATCTCCTAAGCACCTCGTCCTTTCCCATCTTGAATAAGAATGGCTCGTCCCAGAAGTAATCCCTACACACATAAATAAAACGCTTTCTCTCTTGGGAAGAGAGTTTAGGCCGCAGTTTACCACAACACAAATAGTTCACAATGTCAGCATACCAAACACCTTTCGACACTTCATGTGCATGCTCATAAGGAAAGTTATCATTAATAGAATGATGCACAATCAATGATGAAGATAAATCAGATGGTACTATGTGTGACAAGTGATCAGCAACTACATTCTCAGAACCTTTTCTATCTTTTATATCAACATCAAACTCTTGCAATAATAAGATCCACCGGATGAGCCGTGGTTTAGAATGAGTTTTGCTCAAAAGGTACTTCAAAGCCGCATGGTCAGAGTGAATAATCACCTTAGAACCCAAAATATATGATCGAAATTTTTCAAGAGAAAAGACGACGGCTAGAAGTTCCTTCTCGGTGGTAGTATAATTCTGTTGGGCCCCATTAAGAGTCAAGCTAGCATAATAAATCACTCGAAGCAATTTATCAACTCGCTGACCCAAAACGGCGCCCACTGCAAGATTAAATGCATCACACATGATTTCAAAAGGAATAGACCAATCAGGGGAATCACAATAGGGGCACTTACAAGCTTGCTCTTTAATTCATTAAAAGCACACAAACAAGCATCATCAAAAACATATGGCACGTCTTGAGCAAGCAAATGACATAGAGGCTGACTAGTTTTAGAAAAATCCTTAATGGAACGCCTATAGAACCCCGCATGCTCCAAGAAACTCCTAATCCCCTTAACATTCACAGGAGGGGGAAGTTTTTCAATAACATCTACTTTGGACTTATCGACCTCAATCCCCCTACAAGAAACAACATAACCTAAGACAACTCCACTTCTAACCATAAAATGACTCTTTTCCCAGCTCAAAGTCAAATTGGACTCAATGCAACGTTCAAGGACTCTAGAAAAATTACGGAGACAATGAAAAATGAATCACCAAAGATAGAGAAGTCATCCATAAATACCTGTAGGCCGTCCTCAAGCATATCTGAGAAAATGGAGAACATTCACCTCTGAAACGTCCCCGGTGCATTACATAGGCCAAAGGGCATCCGTCTGAATGTGAAGGTGCCAAAAGGGCACGTGAATGTCGTCTTGGGTTGATCTTCGGGTGCTATGGCCACTTGGAAGTAGCTGGAGAGTCCATCCAAGAAACAGTAGAACTGGTGGCCCGAAAGACGGTCTAGGATCTGGTCAATAAACGACAATGGGAAATGGTCCTTCTTGGTCACTCCATTCAGTCGCCTATAATCGATGCACATGCGCCACCCGATAGTGATGCGGGTGGGGACCAACTCCTTCTTATCATTTTCAATGACGGTTATGCCACCTTTCTTCAATACCACATGGATTGGGCTAACCCATTCACTACTTGCCACTGGATAAATCAACCCTTCAGAGAAAAGTTTCAACACCTTCTTCTTGACTATCTCCATCATGTTCAGGTTTAGCCATCGTTGGCTATCCCGAAAGGGTTTTGCTCCCTTCTCCAAGATAATTCGGTGCATGCATGTAGATGGGCTGATTCTTTTGATGTCTCCTAAGCTCCATCCAATTGCTTTCTGATACTTCAGGAGCATGGCTAGCAATTCCTCTTCTTCCTCGAGGTCTAGCTCAGAAAAAATGATCACCGGCTTCTGTTTGGCATCATCCAAGAAGACGTACTTAAGGTGCTTGGGCAGCTCCTTAAGCTCAAATGCGGTCTCAGCTCTGGAATGGCCTTCTCCCACTTCAAAAAGTTCAACTGTAGGTTCCTCTTCTTCCTCAAAGATCGGCAATGACACTTCCTCGAACTCATGAAGTACCATCTCATCGACAAAGGGATCAGCTTGATCAATGAAGGCACACTCTTCTACAAAATTTCAGGATCGGTGCATTAGCAAAATAAGGCCACCTCTATCTCGTCGAATTAAGTATCTATCTTATTTCATTCTGGTTGTTAGGCCAGGATCAGTAGCAGCTAGTTAATCCCTTCCTCACGGAATGCACCCAAGGCCGAATCCGCTGAGCCGTTATCCGCATAGGCCCAATTTCAGTTATCGGCTGATTTTGTAAGTCCTTCTTCTGCGGAAGAGGAAGCTTGCACATCTACCACTTCTTTCCATTGTGATTGACTTCCTTAGTGAATGCGCCGATCAGGGCTATCACTAGTGCCACGGGCTGGGTTCAGGGGCACAGGAAGAGGTTTTGAACCCTCTATCCGTCCCTTTCAAGCCATTTGTCAGCTGATCAGTCTTCTGCGCCTTCTTAGGACAATGTTAGCTTTCGTAGTTGGGGGTTTCTTATAAAAGAGTAGAAAAAAACTGTTTTTTGAGTTAAGACACAGCCAATTCCATTTTTTTTACTGAATTTAATTTAGAGCCTGTTGTTATAGTACAATTCTAGGGATCTTACCTGTACTCTACGAATGCTGGGTGTAAAAATCAATCCTCTCTCCCTGCCTGCCATTGGAAGTGCTCTTGTTAAACTTGTGGGAAATTCTGTTACATCTCGGCCAGCCCTTCCATTTTGTTTTGAATCACTTGTGTAATACAGTGTTAAGGCGTAAGTAAGACAATCCATTTTCTAACACATTCTACCTGCTTGCCAGGGGGAATGCCCCCACTACTAAGTCTAGTATCTAGTAGTCGTCCCTTACTCTATCGAACCGCTTTCAGTCCTAAGGTCTTCTTAAAGCGAGACCAATGGATGTAGTAAATAAGGGAGAGTTAAAGTTCCCAGTATTTCAATCGCAGTCTTACTTCCAGCCAATTCGAGTAGCTTTCCTTCTTTGTTTAAGGCGGGATAGTAAATAGAAAATCTTGAATATCTTAAGAAAGATGTGAGACTTCCTTGAGAAATTTCATCAATTGTGAGGGGGAATCTGCTATGAATGCTAACTCCGAAGCAACAATTGCGTTAGTGGTGGGTATGTTTAGTCAGTTAGTTGTTGACTAGCGCCCCCTGCAGGTAGCGCTTCGGGGAGCTCTTACCCATCCCAAAATTCACCGGACATAAAAGAAGGTTTAGGTTTCTAGTTTTTCTAATCCGAGTGCTAGCTCGTGCATATTAATCTTGACTTCACAGAGCCCCTCGGAACAAGTTGCACTTGTATTTTGCGTAAAGAAAGGGCATGTGCCCAGGTTCGGGCATTACAAATACCATCCTCGCTTCCCCCAACCGGCATGGCTCCCTAATGACTCAGCTGCACAATGAATCCTTATTCTCGAATCAGCAGCTATCGAATAGCCCTTTATTAATGGTAGCACATATCCGTCGGATTAGACCAATCCGACTTCTATGACTGAAAAAAGCTTCTAAAGATTACATTGACCTATGGTCTTTAACTGAACTCAATTACCTCTCTCTTCTCCTTGTAAGTCGAGATTCTTTCCTCTTCTTAATAAGAAAACCAAAGAATACACTCTTTGCTTGCTGGAAATAAAATCAAAGCTCTTGGGCAAAGTCCGGGTAATCACCTGCGCGGGATTGATTTAGCTCAGAAGCGCCCTCTCTTTCACAGCCGTTCAATCAAAGGCTGACTCACGGGCTCAAAGGAAGTGATAACCATCACTCTTGCGGTACTCTTTTTCCCGCAAGATCAAGTTCCGAGGTCCCACCGGAGAAGATATAGTTCTTAGTGAAAGAACCTATCCTTTCCCTAGTCTCGGAGTTTGGGCTGAGCGGAGGAAGGGATCCCGAGGTTCAGACTCAATTTCCTATTTCAAGAGTCATTTTTCGGCTCTCTTCATGAATCTCAGTTTCCCATAGGCGTCTGAAGGGGGAGTGGAGGGCCGAGAATTTCTTTCTGATAAAGAGAATGAAAAAGTAGCAAAAATCCTTCACGAATGAGAGATTGGTTCTCTTTTTGCCCCAGAAAATCTGGTCTCTCCAGGTTCCGCCAAGAATCCGCGTTTTTCTTTGGGAGGGACGAGGTTGAGATTTAGGAAAGACAAGCGGATCCGATCCGGAGAAGCAGCTATTTCCAGAAGCATCCTGGCCTAGATCTTTTTAAATAAAATTAGGGCTATCGGGAATAGACCGATTCGACCGTTCCTTCCGCCGACATTTTCTTTCATTCTCCTTCGTCCTCTTCGACTTACTCAAATCTCCTTTCCATTCACCTTGAGTCATCAAAGCCTTTCTGACTCGGCCTGGCCCAATTTACATTTTGCAAAGAGTCAAAAGAAGGATTTTTCTGACTTGGAAAGGACTTTTTATTCTTCCATTTTTCTTTTCCCGTAGGGGACCTCGACGACTTCTATTTAAATGAGCAAATGAGAGATAAAAAACCCTAGAGGGGAGGAAAGGTACCAAAGACTTTTCTAAATTTTGGATTTGCGTAGGAAAGAATACGAGCGGAACGAGATTGATCACTAAAGAAATGCTAGCTCCTTCATAGATAGTCTTTTGCTCAAATCTCTTTTCAACTCATTTGACCGAGAAAACGAAATGGAATGCTTTTGGATGACAATTTTCCCGCTTCCCTCGGCCGTTCACACAAAAGTTATCCCGAAAGAACCCAACAAACTTTTCGAAGCGAAGTGAAGTCATAAGTATTGGCGAAGACAAGTTCAGTCCCGGTGTAATTGAGTTGATGCAGACGATTCCCCGAAAGCTGCCTCTGGAGCTTGAACATCGATGCTTTCCCCTTTACGGGAATAAGGCGCTAGCTAGGCGAAACCAGTGGAAGCATCATTGAAACCAGGTTCGATGTAATTGAGATGTAATTGACCTCTGGTTCTAAGCCTTTCTCTAAGCATTTCTATAGGGGGCTCCCTCACTGGGAAACCGAAGGGCTGACCATTTCTAACAAATTTGACCGAGTCCTAAAAACGACGGGTGACCTATTATTGGACAAAGGGGTATCCACATTTCTATTATTTGCATGATTAAATCGTGGTTACCTGTATGCTCGAGTTAGTACCGGCTTTCCGTTTCTGGTTAGCACTGAGGTTCGATGTAATTGAGGGGGACAGCGCGTTTACGGTCTCGGTCTCAAGCTGCCTGACCTCCTTTTTTAAACTCTTTAATCGCTTGCTTCTTCCTCCATCCTAAAAGGCTGGAGTTCAGTCGCTTCGCTCTTGATAGTCTGCATTGGTCAATAAAATAGGCAACAATGATAAAGGAAAAATGGAAATAAAGACTTCAAAGTATGTTTCCCCTTGGTTTTATATCGTTTTGATATCTCCTTTGGTCCAATATAAGGTGTAAACAAGTGTTAACATAAGGTGAGAGTCGAGATCACCTTACGTACATGTTTAAAACAACTGGGCAGTGCAATACCTTGCTCCACGACTTCAGGCCACGAGACGGCTATCTTATTACGCAGAAAAGCCAAAGCCAAATGCTAACGTACCAAATCTTCCTGTTCGCAGGTACCAACTCTTGAATCGTTTTGAATCTTGTCCTCCATACAGGCGCGTAAACCGGGTAGGACCGGGTTGGCTTTTATAGGGGGTTCCCTTATAGACGGTAGACAATCCGATGGCATCACGAGCGTAATGTTGGACATGGGTTTAACTTCAAAGAGGGGATAGAAAGGACTGTGAATACGCCAACACGTAATACTCTGAAGAACCATGGCTCCATACGGGATCAATCTTCTTTTTTTGAAGAAAACAAAAGGAAATAACCTTAAGCAAATACGGTTTGAGTAGGTCTCACAAGGATGGGTCCTCGAGGGAGGCATTAAAAAAACACGGGTTTTGGTGACTTGCAAATAGGGCAAAATCCTGGATGCAATGTTTTTCTACTTCAGGAGATAGAATAGATCAGATTTCGAGTGCTTTCTCACATCCGAGGGTGCTGGTTCCACTTCCACTAGAGCATCTTTCGCTGAGAAGTCTTCCTCAGTACCGAAGGTAAGTAAAGAAGAAGTTCTTCAACTTGAACAGATTGAAGAGATTTCGCTGAGGTAGTAGTCTCAGACTTTTCTTCCTGTGAATTAGCTCTTCCTTTCTATGACTTCACTTCGCCAATACTTCTGACTTCACTTCGCTTCGCTTCGTTTGTTCCCTCTCTACCACCACGGCTCTATCCATGTTCGCCGATCTCTTCTCGGCCGATTGGTTGTTCTTTCTCTTCCGTCTTCTGCGTGAGCATGCAGCGAATCCTTCCTTCAACATCAATAAAAAGAAGATCGAGCGCAGTCAAGACTTTCCCAAAAGCAGCGCGTGCGATTCTAGATCAAAGAGGAACTGCCCACACTGGAACCACCCGTGGGAGTGTAGGCGTAAGCCAACCAAGGCGTATAATGCCCGAGATGAAAGATTTGGATGGAAAATCTCCTATCTCATCCGTTGCTCTTCTTCGTTTGGGCATAGATCGGATTTTCCTTCTACGACGACTAGTGATATCATAAAGAGGGCGCGCCGCCCTTTTTGCATATGAAAGAATTGGGCATTGCCTTTTTTATTGCACAAGTACAGGTTTGGTGCGCATAACTGATACCAGCCATCCATACTCTACAAAAGGTCAATTACATCGACCCTCAATTACATTGATCCAAGGATTGGGGTTCGAACTAGTCTGAAGCTTGTTAAAAGGCTTTTGACAGTTTGAAGGCGATGGTGATTGAGCCGGTGCTGAATCGGTTGAAACTTTCGCTTCTGGCGGATACCTTGACAGGCTGAGCACTTAACCAGTTGGTGATGCAATTGGAAAGTGAACAATGAGTCTTGGTTGAAGACTCAAGCTTGTGGGCTTGGTAGAAGCAAACGAGTTGGCTATGATGGGCATGTTGTCGCTTACGAATTGGGATGGTATGGGACATTCCCTCATGATGAAATGGCTACCTTCTTTGTGTTGTCTACTCAAGGTAAGAGCGGGACACTTAGCTGAAAGGGTGGACAAGGCCAAGGCCGAGCGCGTTCAAACGTTGCTCCAGAGTGCCCTCTTGGGCAGCAATCCAGAAGAACTGGAAGCTCGAAACGACTAGTCAAAGGAATTGATCCAAAGATCGAGTACGGTACAAAAAACCTATTTCCTTTCAAGGAAGTTTAAGGCAATGAGTTGCCCCGCCTATTTATTTTATTTGCATAGTTGAAAGTCAAATGAGTGACAAAACAAAGAAAATCAACAGGAGAGGATCGATGTAATTGAGGCTTCATTCCATCCTTAGGCTTCGAAGAAGAGCTGCTACGCGGGTAGGCTTTCGGGAAAGCAAAGAAATCCTATTCAAAAATTCGACAGGGGAAAGTCTAGTAAAGCAGGCTTCTTTCAAAGAGTAATGTAATTCCGATAATGTCTAGGTAGAGGACTGATAACGAATGGTAGGAGCAAAGAGTTCCACTAAAAATCAGACTTTCAGAAAGGCTCGATTACATTGAGTCTGACCTTGCCCACTTTTCTTCCTAAGATGCACACTAGATAGCGAATTAGCATTCTTCTGTATTATCACTACGCCCCTGTGCAACAATCATTTCTGAAAGAACACGTTAGCAAGGGGTTCAGGCTTTTGCTTCTGTTCGATACATAATGACTAAAGTGTGCCATCTTTGAGAACATGTCAACTACTATGAAGATGGAATCATTGCGATGTTGTGTTCTTGGTAAGCCCAATAAAAAATCCATACTAATGTCCACCTTTTTGCGCAATTTGAACGGGAAGTCTAGTGTATAGTCCAGTCTTTTTTTTGTCCTTAGCAACCTAGCCATCGCCACATTTCTTCAAAGTTTCGGCCCCACTAAGGCTATTGTTTTGTCCCTTCCAAAGTGACCACCTAAAGTCCTTATCTTAAGATAAGATATTTTCCCTACGTGCACTTTTTTCGTTTACCCTTGCCCTACTTCATAGTTTAGATATAAAAGGTTGGAGATAAATCCCTCCTGAAGAAAAGAAAATGGACCACCAGTATGCAGTTTGCACTGCTCCAAAATCTAGCTAAAATAAGGATCGGTCTTGTACTGAACAATAGCCTCGAACCCAAGAGCTTCGACAGAATAGCTCCTAAAAGAGAAAGCCTTCTGCTTAATGCATCAGCAACTTGTTTTGTTTCCCGAACTTTTGCGTTTTAGTCAAAAATGAAAGACCCACTTTGCATGTATGATATTCAACTTCTTTTGGGCATTGATAAATTGGAATAGCATGGAGAAAATATATCATTTGATATCAAAGAGTGTATCCACCACGGCCTGGACAATAGCATATAATTCGACCTATGATGTCGAACCTCATTCAATTTCTCGTTGTATTGTATAAAGGCAAGAAATAGGTCTATCTTCTTCTTGGTTAAACACCACTCCAATGCCTACGTGACATAAGGTCACTTCGAAGACTTTAGATAACTTTTGTAAGGCCACAGGGTTATTGAGATGGAGAAAACTACTTTCTTCTTTCCATTCGAACCGATTTTGTTTCAGACAATCGGTGAGCTATAATATAAGGCTGCTAAAGTTCTTGATGAAGCGCCTGTAGAAAGTAGCTAGTCCATGGGAGCTTCAAACTTCTGTAATAAGTTCAGCGAACTGTTAAAGCAATTTGCTAACCTTGGAAGGTAGAGGAGTACCCCTTCGAAATAGGGTCCCGGTCTATTTAGGGTAAACTCCACAATGCGGCTAACTCGATATGCATGTATTTGGATGGCTAGAGGAATAGATTGAAGGACTATGATCCAGCGCACTCCATGCCCTACCCGACTTGAGTTGGGAAATTGTAAGCTTTACCTTAGCCGCAGGGATAACTCATAGGTTAGTTAGGTAAGCCAATCACTCCTTTCTTTATGCCCATTTAGCCTACCTAAACAAAGGTCTTAATCATCTCTCTCAACCAGGTAACTAACTTATGCCACTTTTGAAGCGCCATAAACAGCCAAGCATAGTGGTTCGCTCAAGCGAGTTTGCGAGACTTCAAAGCGTTCCGGTAGTGCTTCTATCAAGGAAAGAGTGACGATAAGGCCCAATAACCAGAAATTTGATTACACACGAAAATGAAGCTCTCGAAATAGCTACAAAGCTACATCAATCCACAGGAATTCAATCCTAGATCTCTCCACCACCTCGTAAAGCCGTAACAGCAGTAATGCGCCCTCAAGAGGGCAGCCTAAGGAAAAATGAAGAGGCTCGGCAGGAGACTCTTTCTAAGCACCTGATTGAATCAGTCTATTGTTAATACCGAGTACACTTTCCTTGAAAGTTTGCTTAACCATGTTGCACAAAGAAAGCCCCACTACTTCCCATAGTCTTTCTTTGGTAAAAGACTGCACGATACCCATCGTCCCCTGGAGCTTTGGTTGGACCCATGGACATAATGGCATCTCTAATTTCACCAATAGATAAGATACCCGTCTCAGCAAGGACTCAATGTAGAGCTCAGGAAAGTAAGATGGTAGCACATACCCTCTATCTGATCTCCTCTGCATACAAGTTTTGAAAGAAATCCAATGCCATCTGCTTGAGCCCTTTATTATCAGACACCCACTCTCCGTTCTCCATTTGCAAGCTTTCTATATTATGTTTTTTCCTCCGGGTTTTTGAAGAGCTAGATTGCGTCTTTCGGGTACGATTGGTACACAGGTTTACTTGGGATTGGAACCTTCTTCTTTGGCTCAGTTCTTGGGATAGCCTCAGACGATTCGCCGATAGCAAGTTATCTTACCAGCTAAGGACTCGACGCACAAGAGCCCCGAGTCAGCCCCCGTGGCTGGACAAGACACGGCGATCCCTTGGCTAATCATATCTTCCCCCTTGACTAAGCATGACCGGAAGTTGGAATATCATTTTCTCCACAACATAGAGATTGAAAGAGATTGATATTACTCCTCTGCGATCAAGAACTTGGGAAAAAGGGAGAAAGCCTTTTCTTTCTTTGCTTGATGTACATCTCATCTCCTTCATTGATTTCCATATTTAGACAGTGGGAGCATGATCTGGCCTGGTCGACCCAATCATGATATTGAGAGGAGAAAATATTTCAGCAATTATGAAAAGCCTAAAAAATGCAAGGGCCGCGGTCACTCTTACGGTGCCCAGTTCGCAAGAGTTCGATGAAATTGACTCTACGAACGAAGCGAAGTGAAGAAAAGGAATAGTAAACCAAAGGTAGGTCTTCAACAAATGGCATCCCAAGTGCCCTAACTCGCGATCCTTATTATCTAGGATTAGCCATCGGCGAATCGGCTTCTTTCGGTTGACCGGTTTGGATAGTAATTCTTCCGTTGTGGTGGTCATATATTTCTCTCGGGTATCCGTGCTGATTCTTGTCAAAATACGTGGTTTCGTTAGTTAACCAGCTTGCGCTTTCACATAAAAATCTTCTCCTGATCCTTCCAACTTTTCACAGAGCCTGTAGCTTTAGGCGAAGAAAGATATAGGGAATAAGGCTTACTCCTTCATTCTGCTCTGGATCACCAGGATAAAAAAGAAGAAGAAAGTCGCCGCTAGACATCTATCTTACTCGAGGATAGAGCATGATTCAAAGGCGAGGACAGGGTTCGCTGAAGAGCTAGCGCCTACTAATTCCGAATAGTGGAGCTATTTTCTCGGCTAGTGATGATAGGTGGATTCCATATTGAATATTTATGAATTATTGCATCTTGATCCGTGATCAGGGCGATATGGGATTGATCTTTCTAAATAGGGAGAACCAAAGGGACTGGACATGGTCTTTCTTGGATTGCTAGCTACCAAGCGCGGAAGAAAGAGTATACTCAATTAGTGAATTTTCCTGATAGAGTCCGACTGGGACCACTGGCCAAGCTGGCGAAGAATGGTGCTTGCTTCCGAGTAGGAGTTTTCCCATTCTTTCCATGTGTAGCCGGGTGCCAAGGAGCCAAGATTGAAATTCCAAGAGGAGTTTAGACAATGCCCCAGACGGTCACGATTCCTACTTCGCCTTGGAGAGGAAGCCAGCGAAGGAAACTACGAACTCCAGGTGAGGTGAGAAGATGATTCACCGATCTTCCATGCCTACGAACGCATCTTTAGTACACGAGGCCCACTTTGCGTCACAAAATCTATCTCTGTTGGGAGAGCCCTTCCACACGGGACTCCCGGATCACTATGGCCGACTTTCATCTCTATTCGACCAGTCGGTCTCATAGTCAGCGCCTTCTTTGAATATATTATTAACCAGTTCTTTATTTTCCGATCGCCTCGAGGAAAGAACTCAATTACATCTCTCCTTTTGAGCTCTTTGACTTCACTTCGCTTCGTTTGTACCTTGTAAGTCGAGCAACTTTCGCCCCTATTCGCCTATTCTCTGGCCGTGGGTGTGGGTTTCTACTAGTGATCTTCTTTTAAAGCAAATTGGCCTCACTCCCGCTACGGATCGTTGTACGTTCCTTTAGCTATAGGCGTGTACAATCTGATAAGAATCTGTTTCACATAGTGTTAGAAAGTCCCGGTGTGAACTCCCCCCTTTTTGAGATAGTCTGACGGAAGCCGATTCTGGAGAAGCCAATTCTCTCTCTCGATTTACTTTACCGAAAAGAGCTCTGAATGAATGAGAAATGAGTTTGTTTGATTCTAACTATGAAAAGCAGAGGAAATAGAATATTATATAGCTATAAGGCTAGGTTCCGATCCTCGCTTGAGCTACCAACTATCAACGATTGAATTCCTGTTGACTAATCCGAGTCCTTCAGAGCTTAGACGCCCAACTAAAAAGGGGGAAGAACTCCGAAAGAATTTCATCGGCTCCTCCTCTCTTGCCATCTTGATGGTATCCAGTTGAAATGGTTGCTGGATAGCCCCTAGTTCAAGCTCTAAGTCAAGCATTCACGCACTAATGACTATGCTCCTGAGCCTAAGAAAGAGAAATCCCATTAGCCTAATACGTACTACTTTTCAGTAGATGATTTAGCTACCGTTATTCCTCCACCAGCTTCTTCTTGGCATCAAGCCAGCCAGCCCTTATTCCGTATTCTGTATTTGCGTTCTTGTTTGTTCTATCTGTTCGATCTTTAGTTCGATCTAAAGCGCTAAAAAGTCTTACTTCGAAGCTCCAGTTCATTAGGGGTATTACGCCATGGTTCTTCGAAGTATACCATGCTAGGTAGTTCCCAGTCGTTTCTGTCCCCAAACAGGGCATGCGTAAGAGGGGGTATCCCTCTCAAACCCGTTCCTGATGAGGCAGCCAAACCCAAGCCTAGCGTGACGCGGGGTCAGTACTTTGCCGATAGGGGTGTTCTATAGCCACTATTTGCTTTCCCCAGCTGGTGTCGTCCAAGAGGAAGCAGTTGGTATTTGACTAAAGGCTCCATCGATTCCTAGTCTGATCTTTGATCCCACCTGATCCAATGCAGGGCTTGACGATCTCAGATTCTTACCGACCAGGGGAGCCCTCCAGTGCCTTTGGAAACCGAAGTTCCCAAGCCGGAAAGTATAACGTGTTCAAGCCATATGAACTTCCCTTCTGACCCTCCGCTTTATATTCGAGGACCCAATCCCAGCCTCATAGTTCTTTGCTTCCCTTCCCATTGCAGCGGTCTTCATAACCTTTTTGTCTGGTTTCACCTCAGCGCAGAGGCACTCCTGGCATCTGACAAAAGGATCAATGGGGATCCCTCCAGGGTTCATATGGGCAACCACGCCCACTATGCCAATTCCTTTGTTTTTTGGATTCGGTGTTGTCCCGACCCGAAACCAGCCTTATTAGTTATGTTCCTTCCGCATACGCATAGACAGTAGCCGTCGTCTCGTAGCCTGTGTTTTAGATATGGCTTGATATTTCACTTTCGATACCCCAGGTGATCTCGACTACCAATATACGTGATACCTTGTTTGCTCCTTTTATTGGATTCGAGGGTAGATCAAAACAAAGGAAAGTCGGGTTTTAGGCCCTCCTTTTTTCTGAGGTATAAACACTAAGGGCACCCGTCAAAGATGCGTTAGAATCTCGCCTATGGTATAGCCTTTTTTGCACCCCTAATCCTCTGATTCTTAGACCGATACCTATGTGGGAGACCCTCCCTAGTTTGATGTAGCTTTGGAGTGCCGAGTTGTACCCATTGAATCAGTGGGTGTAAAAACGATGCGCGTCATCAAGATTAGGAAGTCACACAGGGCTACAAGAAGCCGGACACCAAGATTCGGACAAGCCACGAAAAATCGAGACTGGATCACCTGGTGAAAGAAACTGGGACCACCGCTCCCAAGCTCCCATAAATACGGGGTGGTGGAGTGACACATCGAAAAGGCAACTCCCTCTCTTTTCCACGCTAAGATGGCAATAAGGGATGCGACCACTCATGGCTCCATACCTCTAGAAATACATGTGCGAACTACAGCGAACGAGCTTGCAAGATAGGATTTGCTTTGCACAGTAGGTTATAAATCCTGCTACGAAGCTTAGCTACACCGTGCTTGCGAGCTAGGGTTTTGAAGACTGGTCGAGTTTAGAGCTACACCCTCCTTGGGATTGCGAGCTTCAGATTCTAAGGAAAGTACGGTTGGGAGCTACACTCGAAGTGCTGGCTTGCGGAGCGAAATGCTTTAGTTTAGAGGGGGATTGACGCACGTATAAGTCAATCCAGTAAGAAAGGAACTACGAATTATCTGTCTTTGACTTACCGTTCAATGAAGATAGGCCAATAGCCGTTACCAGAAAACTGCTTCCTGCAGTGGGGCTCTTCCATTAAGTTAAGGGGGCGGAGCGATGTCTATTCCTTCTGTGGCATTTTGCCTTCCAACATCGGATTCACTAGCACCGGAAATTAACCCAACACTTAGGCCACCAAGACCATTTCGGTTAGCTACTGAGGATTCAACACACAGAGGTCGAATTCAAATCTCGATAAACATAGAACTACATTATCCTTCACTGAACAAGCAACGGATTAAGCTCGGAAGATGGATCCAGGACCTGGTCCAAAGGTCGGAATCCAGCTTATAAAGGTGTTCGATCCAATAAAAGGCGAAAGGACGAAAATAGGGGAGACCAGGTCTCTGGGTAGGCGCATCTCCAGTTTATAAAGAATATAATAGTAGTTCTTTGTCCTGTAAGGGACATTCGAAGGAATTGCTAGACTGAAAGCGATAATCATTTGTCGCGAAAACAGATCCCGTATAAAGCCCTCGTATACCGTACGGACGAGATCTGGGTAGAAATAGTCAAGTCTAGGAATAAGAGCAAGGGAGATCCTATTGACGAGAGCTCTCAAGAGTAAGTTCCTAATAAGAGCTAGTGACATCTAGGGATCAAGAGGACTAGTACAAATATTTGAGTCAACTACGAGAGAGGAGCCAAGAGTTCCACCTGCAGCGGATTTATGATCAACATCACTTATTCCGGCTATAGTACGCGAAAGGCCATGTCTGCGTCTTTCGTTGAAAGAAAAGCTTAAAGGAAGAGTAGTAGTAGTAGTATAGCTATAAGGAGAAAGCGGTGGATGAACAGGTCTGCTTCAGTGAAACCTGCTTTCCTTGCTCTTATCCCCTAAAGGGTGTCACTGTTTACTGGGGTGGGTATGCCCTTATTCCTCTCCTTTTTTATGACTTCACTTCGCTTCGCTTCGTTTGTTCCCTACTTTGTCACCTGAAGTAGCTCTTTTCTGAACTAGACTGCGTTGACAAATAGCTATGCATCTATCTTAGGGGACCACTATTCTGGCTTTCCGTTGACTAAAATGTAAAAGCTGAAAAGTTCATCCATGGCTTCACTTCGCTCTGCTTCGTTCGTTCCCTTCTTTCTCTCGATCTTTCCGGGACGCTCTATCCGACTTGGTGCTTTCCTTTATATATAAGGGATCGAGATCTAGCATTTCAACCAAAAGTCCTTTAACCTTTGGTCAAGGGTTTGATAAACCACCGATTTGCCCAGTACTTTCACGATCAGTGCTCTGCACCATGGTTTCAAAAGAGCTTTCCTGGTATTTCCTTTTAGAGAACTCCAGTTATATTCCTGGTCTTTTTTCCTAGAATTCCATACCAGTGAAAAGACAGCTTATGTTTTTTCCGGTTTGGAGCCAGCGTCGAATGACATATCTGATCTGAAGTGAAGGGAGACACCGTGGCTAGTTACCGTACTGGCATTCATACGGTCTTACTTCCACAATCACAGCCAGCCGTCTTGTCTCCAGTCGAAGCTAGCTCTACAATCTCTAGTTTATCCTAAAGCGGATTAATCCACCAGCCCCCTACAGGATGGAATTGGCACAACGGAGCTAGTCCTCCCGTGTAGTTAAGAGTTCCCAATCTATGAGCGATAGACCTCGCGGTTTTACCCTGGGACTTGGACCCTAGGAAACCAACATTCCATCCCTTGTCGGAACCTGAGAGACTCCTAACAACAAAGAGGTCGCACTGAAGGAAATGCAATGGGGTGGCACCCTTATGAGGAAAAAGGCTAGAAAAGGGGCGAAGCGAAGGGATTAGCTGCTACGAATCTGACTGACCTCCCCGAAGCTATAACGCACTAAGGCAAGGGTTTTAAAAAGTAGGTATTGGTTCAGTTATAGAGGTTCTTTAGGGAGGATGAACCAGTAAGTAAAGGTACTAGTCTGGGCAGCGGATGATGTATCGGTCCTAGGAGGTCTGGCTGAAGCATTCTTGGTTGCTTACCACTTTCGCTCTGATTCAACCCCGCAACTCCATCCATCATTGTCCTGAAGCCGGTTCTATTTGATTAGGAAGCCCTCCGTTGTCTTGATGCCTCTGTCTCCCCTTTTTGGCCGTTGCTCTCGCCGGCGCACGCTCTCCGATTGACGTGGATAGATCAGCCGCATATACAATCCTCTTTTTCCTAGGCCTAGAAATCCTATACAATCCAGCTCCTGACGGACCCTTTACTGTGAGGGGTTTGGTTTCGAGGGGATCTGTCTATCGATTCCATCCGTCTTCTCTTAGGCGATTTCGTGACTTGAATACTGCCCCCTCTTTTCAACCCTTTGGTTGCTCATTGAATCTGTGCAATTGCCATTGGATGCGAACTATCGAGATTTTCCCATCATAGAATAAAGAGTGCGCTCTCACGAATGCGTGGATGGCGGCCCTATTTTGGATACTCTAACCGATCCGTTTTCTTGTTTCTGGGCCCAAAAAATGCTATATTTTATCGGTATAGCGAACGCGTTCTGTTTCACTTGGATACGGCGCTGAACAAACCACATCTTTCGTAGAGAGGCGACCAAACGGTGTAGCAACTCTATTCCGCTCTAATGCCGTCTTTCGGCTTCTCCGGGTAGCGCAGTCATTGGGAAGTGGTTGAGGAGGAAGAGTTTCATGGATTACAGAGGTCAATTGCATCTTTAGAAGCGAAGCGCAGTTCAGTCAAAAGTATTGGCGAAACGAAGTGAAGAAAAAAATAGTAGAGGGAGTGGATGAAACTTCTGAAGACCTGGATCAAGTCCACTAAAAGGTAGAGTAAGTTCCGGCTTTCGCTCCTTACCCTGGATGCCGTGGAAGGTGGTAGGACTAGCTGCCCAGTTCACACCTGAACCTGAGGACTAATCCGAAGAAGCTGATACAAGGTTCGCTGGCAAGACAGAGCCCAGACGAGATAGGGGCTAGCAAGTTCCAAAAAGCTAAGTGATCGCTTCTACTCGAAGAAAATTTTGCATGATCGATTCTTTCGAGAGTCCTAACAAGACTTGGTTGAGGAGATGACTGGTTGTTCGTTCCCCTATCGAAAGGGATACGATCATAATTCTTCTCTTATTCCATTTCATTCTTTCCTCTCCCAAACTCTATGACTTCACTACACTTCGAGCTAAGAAAAGCGGATAGCAGAACAGGAAAGTAAGAAAAGTTGCTTTTAGCTTGGAAGACAAGGCTCAATATAATTGACCTCCTCTCGCTTAAGCCGAATCGCTTTCCATCTTTATGGCATCTTCTTCTTTTTATGTCAGATGGATTGACTAGTTGATTGTTAGTTCGATTTTAACGAGTTTCAAAGGCTTTCTTCCTCGTAGCCTCTAATCCAAATAAACTGAGTTCCATCGGTTCGCACTTCATGAATATTTTGAGAGAAAAGACCCAACAGAAAAAAGGTTGTCCACACAACGGCGCCTACGTGAACCACCCACCTTCTCCGATTCGCGAAGCATACAGTTGAAATCGCCCCCAAGAACCCATGGTCCTTGAATATTAGCTGCCAACAGACTCAATTCATCCCACAAGACACGTCGTTTGCTAGGATTAGGGTATGCGTAAACAAAAGTTGAAAAAAGGCTCGATTCAATTGACGACCATACAAACTTTTCGAAGTGAAGTCATAGAAGCGAAGGGATAGAAGAAATCCGCCGGTGCCTTCTTGTAGCTTTGGGGTATCTGAACCCAGTTGGCTTTCTTGTTCGGATGCTTGAATCGAACTCATCTCTTTATTTACGGCAAACCTTGACCATCGTTCCTAACGCTTTGAATGCACAATCACGAGCCATGGGCCTAAGACTTAACCTTTGAGGAGGTCAATTACCTCTCCCCGAGGGTTAGGTTCAAGGGTTGGTCGAGACTCCTTGCTTCACTTTGTTTCGTTCTCCAAGTCTCATTCGACTAAAAAGTCTTTATCGTACCAACCTTCCAGGGACTTCACTTCGCTTCGAAAAGTTTGTATCGTCACCTTGGCTTTCTCATTCTCCTCTAGTAGTTACAGTAGCCTTGATTGGCTCGCTTTGTTCTTCTCGGAATGAACTGACGGGTGACATGGCACAGAGGGGTGGTAGATGAGTTGCGAATTCATAGGCTAAAGCGCTAAGTTACCTTACAACTAAGTGTCCGACAAAGAAAGTTTGGAAGATATGAAATTGGTCTTGCAGAGCCTGTAGTGGGGCCCGCCCCATATCGACTGCCGCTACGCCGCTCTCATCTATAGCTACGACTTCTTTTGTTCCTTGTGTACCATCATGATGAGTGCACTATCTGTATCTGTGCTGATTGTTTGCGGGGGTAGTCAACCCTTCCGGTAAGCACCACTCCTTTGCCAACCCGTGATTGAACGAAGAAGCATTCAATCGAACCCACTCTATTGCTCCTGCTGCACGCCAGTTCGCCGATTACCTTTATACCTACTTCTTAGCTAGGCATCACCTGACGTACGGGATTGACCCTCATGATGGCCGTCGCTCATCATATGAATGGTCAAACAAAGCATCAAGCTCTTGCAACAAAGCCCCCAACATAGAAGAAAGAAAAGATGAGACTACCTCTTTGACTGAACTTCGCTTCTAAAGTTGTTTCTATTCCCTTCTCCTCCTCATTCCTTTCCTCTTCCAACCAAAAAGAGCTTTGTGTAATAATAAGAAGAAATATACATCCAGCCAACCACATATGCTGCCCTTAGCTTGATTGTTTTCTGCATTACATATTGCACCTAGGTTGCATCGCACGTCATGAAGTCGTTTGCATGATTGTTGCATCCGCTGCATATCATGTAGTTAGAGACATCCGACAAAGTGTAGTAATCTCATTTCATCTTGAAAGAAGACCGGTGCAGCCAAATATACTGACTTCTACACACTATCGTATATACACCCGACCCGAGCGTCCGCACACGCGTTAGCCCTAGCCGTAGTTGTCTTCTACCGATAGGTGGCCTTCTCATTTCTTAGCTAGTGAACTGTCCGATTAGACCTACATTAGTACGAAAGAATAGGCGCCATTAGAACTGGACATTATCTTGGCCCTGGCAAATAGTCTAAATTCCAGTCCCGTCCATCTGATTCTAACAGGTTCGATGTAATTGACCTCGTCAGACCTCCTAACAGGAGACTTCTTTTCCCCGCTATCCCAAGCAGAAGCTCTTCCGAGAGTTTGCCTTTGATCAACAATCTGCATCTCATCTGCCCATGAATTAGTATTGACTAAGGTTTAGGCTGGCCTTTGGAACCGATGTTGACTCCCTCTATACTCAATTCTATGTCGATAGAGACCTTTGCCGTGATACCCGTTGTAATATCCCAACTTTTATCAGTATAATAATATATTTCAGTTCCGATATTTTTTT
>CACSLK010019251.1:5024085-5035078 GCA_902706635.1 Striga hermonthica | reverse complement strand
GAAAAAAATTACCTTCCAGCGGAAATTAGACCACAGGAAAAGGAAAGTCGAACGGATGCACGAGTCGATCGGTTCGGAGAACAGAGGGAAGTAAGAGTAATTTTGAATGAGCGAAATAGTGTGAGATTTTTCGAAAGGGGAGAAGACATATTTATACCGTCCAAAAAGGGAATGAAGAGACACAATGATTAGGGTACGATACAACGTGTCAGACGAAGCGATTCGCATACGCCATAAATACAGGGGCTCCCCAATACAAAAGCAACACGTGTGAAATAGAAGTTACTCTGGAAACCGTCGAAGAAGGGGACGCGCCTTTTGGGAGGATGTAACCGTTACTGAAGATACGCGCCTGCTGGGATCGGAAGACGACCGGTCGGAAGAAGAGAAGGAGGCAGAGACATTCGGTTCATCAAGAATATGCAGATCCGGGCATTACGACCGGATACGGCACCTAACGTGATGCCCGAATCAGGGGGCCTTTGTTGGTGGTACAGACCGAACGGATAGCAGTAGGAAAAGAGAGGGAACTGGACGCCCCCGGGGTCGTACCGTTGCTGAACGGATAGGAGAGAATAAGCGAGATCTGTTTAATCTTTACAAGAGCCAGCCGTACTGCGCGCATTAAATGCGGAGATACAGGAAAATCTCTTATCCGACGGCAAAGGAAAACTAGGGACACGTGGCACGATCCGGACGACTCTCAGAAATTGGGAAAAGATGACCAAGTACAATTAGCATTAAATACGGAATGACTAATATCTAAAAATATCCTCCAAAAGGAAATGTAAAAATCCCCAGGAGGGAAATGTAAAGTCCCAAAAACTTCCTATAAAAGGGAGGGGAGGACATCATTTAATGCAATGAGTAAATGCTCTCATTAATTACCTAATAAGTCACGGATAGACTGAGCATTCGGACTATCAGAATAAAACCGGATCACATACACAAACTCTATTCGTGCAGACCGAACAGAGTACACATCAAAGTGTACAGTTCGAACACATTGTTGGTCATTTTTAGACATCAACAAGAGTCCAGCGTGGCGCGTGAGCAATATAGGTGGTGGCGGTCAAAGCATGTGGATATTTTGAAAAACGTGTCATGAGATTTATTTGAGCATGTTTGTGAATTAATTATATTTGATCATTAACTTCCGCATTATCAGATATGTATGAGATCATGAGACATTAGACTATGCATATTTAAATCCAGTAGTTTCCATGGTACCTAATCTTGAGAGTGGACTAGATTTGGATGCATGCATGAGTTACCTACCCGATAGTCGGGAGATAGTAACAGTGCAGATAGTTGCATATATGTTTATATGTATTGATAGAGATAAAGAGATAAGAGTATTAAGTTTATTGACATCCCGTGAGAAAGATAAAGTGTTTTCAAAAAATTAACTTAGAGTTTTTTCAAAATTAAAAAAGTGTTTTCAAATTATAAAGCGCAAAAATTTTACTCTGATTTTAGTAAATCTAGTAATACACGGCGGGGTGTTACAATGGTTGTCTAGTGTCGATCTGTTAAAGGATTGCTAACACTAAATTGTCGATTTGGTGGAAAGTAGTAGAAAGCAAAATTTCCAACGAAAAACGGGCGTCTCATCCTAAAATATAACTGACATGTGTCATCTTGTATGCGACCTTCCCAGACACGCGTTCATCAGTTGTGCCCCTAGTTGGCAAGACGTTTGATGTAATCATTTCAATTTCATATATTGTTTGTAAAAATACAAAGAATTGTACCCAACAATGAATCACCCTAAATTTATCGTTTACAAACAAAATACCCAAAATAATAAATACTAATTTGTCGATCCTAATTTCTTGACGATTTCATTCAGTGCTCACTATACACTTGTAATCTCATAATTGCTACGAGTTTGTGTCTGATAATCTCTCATTATCATCAAATTGGCACTAGAATTATGGCACATAGTGGTTTTTGGTAGAACTTCGCAATAACGTATCAATTTGAGAGATGGAGACAGGATTGCGTTAGCTTTTCTGGATAAGCATGATCATTTGACATCATTAGTTTAATTATTTATCTGTTATTTATGGTATTTAATTATAATAAGATTTTACTTGGTAGAGAAGTTATTTAATTATTATTAGTTTTAGATTTGGTAAAAAAGATATTTGATTATAGAAAATATATTTATCATATTCTTTTTCTTGGTGGATAAGTGATTTCATTAGGGTTGTTAGGAGATAATTTAAGACTCATATTCTTTTGTTGAAGGTAGTTGATATTTGGTTGATATAGAATATATTAAGAGTATTCTCTTGATTCTCGCTATCATTTACGCTTTCTCTACATCAGTTGCTATCAGCAAACAAGTATAATTCCTTTGCGATGCTGCCCAAATGGAACGATGTCGCAGAAGACAGGCACGATGCCATGATCGAGGCGATATGGCACCAAAGAGAGGCGTTGGGGCGCCAACTCTCATATCTGACCACAGTGGTCGAGGTGATCATCAAAAAGGGCCTACAATATCTGATATGTAAGCTTCATATGAATTGAAACAAGCTTCATGGTCATGGAACATCTATTTTGGCGAGGTTGTCCATTCATTTTGATTTACCCAATGTCCGGATGAGCATTGTGTGTACAAAAAAGTGATGGAAACGTGGTGGTGTTTCTTATGCTATATGTAGACGATATCCTTCTTATTTTAAACATTGTAAAAGTGTTGTCAAATGTGAAGCTATGGTTGTCCAAGCAATTTGATATGAAGAATTTGGAAGAAGCATGACACATTTTTGGGGCCAAAGTTAATTCTAAGGGGTCGCAAGATAAATATGTTATGTTTATTCCAGTCTACGTATATAGATACGGTCTTTTCGTTCCAGCATGCAGGAGGTCAAGAAGAGGTTTTTACCTTTTCTACATGGAGTCCTTCTATCTAAGGAGATGTCTCACAAACAGCCCAAGAGATGGAGGACATGAAGGCGTTCATTATGTATTGGAAGTAGGAAGCCTCATTTATGTGATGTGTGCACGGATGAATATCTGTTATGGTAGCCATATCAAAGTAATCTAGGATTGGAACATTTGTCTGTGGTAAAGCATTTACTCATGTGCTTGAGAAGGACTATAGGTTTATGCTAGTTTACTGGGCGGACCAACTGCTCCCTTTGGGTTACGCTAATTCTGATTTCAATTAGACCGAGATGAATGTAAATCCACATTGGAGTTTGTATCTAATTTAGGAGGTGGAGCCATAGTTTGGCCGAGTGTCAAGCAGAAATGCGTGGCAGACTCCACAATGGAAGCCGAGTACGTCGCGGCCTCAGAGACAACAAAGAAAGCGGTTTGGCTCAAGAACTTCTTGTTAGACCTAAACGTGGTATGGAGTTTTTCCACAGCGAACATGGTTTCTATGATAATAGCAGTAGCAAACTCTAAGGAACCACGAACACACAAAGCAAGTAAACACATAGAGCACAAGTATCACCTGATAAGAGGTATCATTGTCTGATGGGAGGTCGTTGTCGCCGAGATTGCGTCAGATGACAACATGGCAGGTCCTTTTACGAAGAGCTTACTAACGAAAGTCTTTAACAGATGTAGAAGAAATAAGAATAAGACGCATGTTGATTAGTTTGACAGTTTTTTAAGAATTAGATTGAAAGTGCATATACTTTATACGACCGAAAGCTTTAAAGTATAAGTGTGAGATTGTTAGATTATACTGTAAAAGCTCGACTTTAAGTTACCAAAAATTCCATTTTGAATGAGAATCATATTTTAATTAATTGTGTGTCTACAGTTTAATTATTTATGCAAACATAATTCCTTTATTTAAAAACGTAGATAATATGGTTCGATGTGTCGAACAAAAAAAATCATATTATCAGTTCCTTGTAAAATAAAATAATTGTTCACCACCTCGACGGAATTGAACTATCTGTAGTGAAAGATTGTAGTGTGATTTTTGAGTTGGTTGATTTTCGACTAACATCACACTATACATCTCAGAGGTATTGGAGGTCTACAGTGACTAAAATGATGTTAAGGGACCTACAGAGAATAAAATTATTTTATATTGAACAAGTAAAATAAATATATGCTTGATATTAATTATAAATCCCCCTATATATTATTTCAAAACATGCTGAGTCTAAATGGCAGACTCGCATTTTCGGGATCGTATGTGGAAAAATTACATGCTTCGTTATTAGGCTTGAGTAGATTTTAATTTACTTTCAATCCAAAAATAATTAGGTCTGTATTCTCCATAAATATGTTGATTATTTATGGTCATGTTACATGTATTAATTGCAATTTAATATCATTTCTTATTATAACCATTGAATTGTAAATGTATTTTAAAAAATAATAACTTTTGTATTCTTTTATCAGTTTCACATATATAATATATCAAATTAATCCTCTCAATAAACTTCGATTTAACATCCATATTGTATGTATAATTTTTTATCTTTATAACAGTAATAAAATTAATTTTTAATATTACTTAGAAAAATAAAATTATTTATCATTTAATATATTTATATTTCAAATAGTTATGTGATATAAATTATAAAAATTACTATAATATAACACAAGTAAATCGCACAAGTAACAAATGTCATTCTAAAACAAATAATAATATATAATATTTGTAAAAAAAGAAAATAAGATTTAAATTAATTGTTATCGTTAATTCTAAATTTTAAAGATAATTTTTAAACAAACACCCATGTATTACACGGATGTTGTGCGCGTTTAAAAATAAAAAAATAAAAATCCCCCAACTTAAATGAGAACTTTGTTTACAGCAAATGTGCAAGTGACTACAACCACAACGCCTGAGAAAAATACCAAGAAATCAAATAATAAATGAAATCCCATCAGATAATGTGAATTGTCTCCACAAAAGAATTTGAATAACACAAGTTTTCTCCACAAAAGGAGAAAATGTCATGTATACATTATAGTTTTTTGCAGTTAATATGAGATGGGAAAGAAGAAAATTCAAATGATAATTAAAAAAAAAAAAAAAAACAACAGTGAATCTCACAAAGCACATGACCGTCGTTTGCCCGACGAAAGACCTGTTCACCCAGCACGCCCACGGCCAAGGACTCGGCCGATTTTTTCTCTTGTGGCGGCCGTTTTTTTATTTCGCTAGGCCCGTCATTTTACAAATTGGGCACAAGTTTTTGTGCCCGAGCCATTGTTTGATACAGTCCCTATGAAATTCATGCCCACAGTCAAGTATCCCAAGATTTTCCCCATTAATGTATTCTTCCTGCATTCATCCAACCGGCAAATAAGAATTTTTTTATAAGAAAATTTTTATTTAGTATTTTCGACGAAATTTCACCTTGTTTTATCGATATCCAAAGGAAAAAACGTTGCAGTTTTACGACACTTAATCGAGTGAGAAGAAAAAGATTCTTACTCGACAAATACTACAAGGCTCGGTCTCGGCCTGATCTTCTTCAGCTCGTTTTACATATTTTGTCTGCTTCAAACGACTCATTATAGTTCCTTCATTCAATCCCGTGGACACATGTCCTATACGCTCCCCTAGGGCCAATAACTCCTGCACAAGAGTTGAAATACACATGAAAAAATCAGTAAAGAGAAAATTATATCAAGTAATGAATGAAGAGAAAAGGATTGTTTCCATTTTCACCTCATAAGACATGTTATCTATATCAAGTCGCATGTCACGATGACGGTCGTGTCTATTAGCCATTCCGAAAAAGAGCGAGCGATCAAGAATCATCACGTCCTGGAACAATAATCAGAATATCAAGAAAATTGTTGAGTTTTAGTAATCGGAAAAAGGAAAATGTTCCGGAAAAGCAAGGGAAAAAAAAAAGATCGACCGCAGGGAAAAGGTAGGAAGGCTCGAGGGGCAACGTAAGCATTTATAACAAAGAACATGATAATTTCGTGCTGGCCAAAAGACTGAAATTCGTGGAATAACTGAATAAGGCAACTGAATTTGGTGTCCGATAGTCGCTTATTATGCCACGCGGACAAGTTAAATGCAAATGAATCACTATCATGCTTATAACTGAAATAAATGAACAAATGACACACTCCATTTCTCAAAACAATCACCTCTGGTATTTGGTGAAATTACATGTTGTATGGTAGTTAAGGATTCTTAGCGAAAACTTCAAAAAAGAAAAGTGATTTTGTCAGCTTTAGGCTGAGAAAAGAAGATTTTAGTGTTTTCGACAGCCAACGAACCCAAAAACGGGAGACTCATCTTCTACATTGACTTTTACAGAGAAATACAAGTGTTTTTATACCTCGTCTCTCAACCGAACCAACTTTTAACATCAATTTAGAGAACACTATCAACTTTAGAATCTCAACTACATTGCACTTTTTTCCTACAATAAATCACTTCAAGAATAAGAAGTTTACAAATGGATTCACATTTTGTCCTAAGCTAACATATTGAGCAACCAAACGAAATCGAATCAAACTAGCAAATTACTCTCGGGCGCCCTAAAAGAATATCACCTACCTCTAATCTGATATACAAGCACAACAATTTATGACCGCCACTAAATACAAAATTAGGACTTTTTTCGAAATTTTCTTTTTTTCGGAAAAATATAAGAAAAAATAAATAAAACAAAGAGAAAGAAGGGTGGAAAAAAAAAACCAACCTCAAGTCTCAAGCCCTCTCCCCTCCGCATGAGATCTAAGACATGGCGAATATGCTGAAAAACACACAAAAAATGCAGAACAAATCCCACAACATTGAAAATTGTTTTTTTTTTATTTTAAAAAAAAAATCATAAGCAGAAATCCCAAAATTCTGTAGAAAGGATAAAGAAACACTGAAAAATACTTCTCTTGAGAACCCTTTTTCTCTGCCAATCTGTACAGTAAGTTGTTTTACTTACAGAACTCAATTCCGAGTGAGTGAGTGTTAGTTTCTTTGCTTTTCAAGTGAGAGTGTTTATTAATTAGGAATGTTCTTTTAAAACTGACGAAGACAAAAGTCTAGTTCAACATGGACTCTGGATTTTAGGAGATTTATAGGTTTATGGATGTCCAATAACCATAAAACGCTTCATATATTTACTTATGGATGTCCCTTCATTTTCTTTCCAAGACATGGCATCTATTGTTGTTTCTTTAATTATTATGTATAATGAATGAATTTTGTGTCAAGCACAACATAACTTCATTTGATAACCAACATATGTAGTTGAAATCTAGTCATAATTCAAGAGATAGATTAATTAAGAACCATACAACTAGGGGTGAGCAAAACCGAGCCGAAACAGAAAGACCGAACCGAACCGATGTATTCGGTGCGGTTTTTCAAGAGTTCAGTTCTCGGTACGGTTGAAATTTTGAAAAACCGCACAAATTTCGGTGTGGTTCGGGTTTTGGTCCGATGGGTGCGGTTTTAACCGAACCGCACCGAATATGTTTTTTTTTAACAAATATGTTAACATGTTTGTATTGTACTTCGTTTTATTTTGGGTGCTTTTTTCTTTTGAAAAAAATTGCGGTTAACCGAAACCGCACAGAACCGAACTGAAAATTTTGGTGCGGTTCGGTTTGGGTGAATTAATATTTTCGGTTTTCGTTTTTTTGTGGTTCGGATGTTGCCCTTTTTTGTGTTTCTTACCACTGTTTCTCTTGGGTTTCATCTCTAGCCTACCTCAACTTATTTGGAATTAAAAGGCTTTGTTGTTGTTGTTTTTTTTTTTTGGCACCGAACCGCACCATGCTCACCCCTACTTACAACAATTTTTTATTTTTTTTTTATATTATTTGAAGTTATAATAGTAAGCAAATACAATCCCACAATCTTTTAAAGTGTTATAACCAAAATGTTGAATCATAGGTCATCAAGCATGGGTATGTTGTTGTTGTTGTTGTTGTTGTTTACGCCGATTTGATATAACTTTCACAAGAATCTCCAACAATATTAAATGACTAGAATAGCCATTGAAGATGAAGCTTAACAATCATTTACAAACAATTTTTGTCTTTGATTATCAAGCAAAAATGCAGAAGTTAAAGCTATTCCATTCTATATTGATGTCTAAATGCTGATTATATCACTGTGTGGAAGATACAAAATTCCAAAAATTCACCATGAACTTTTTTTGCAAAAAGAGTCGGCAAGTTAACCATACCAATAGATCATGAGCCCAAAAAATCATCGAGAAAGTGACCATGAACAAACAAGCAAAATTTGGATAGTGTTAGCTAATAAAGGGAAGGGGGGGAAGGGTTAGAAAATAAGAACAAAATCCATGCTGAGGTGGACAATACCAAGATAAGAAGAAAAAGCCAATGCAAGAACACAAGAAATATAGAGCATTACCTCGGACATCAAATTCGCTCTTCCTTCACCAGCGGCCGCCAAATTTCTCAACGAATGAGGCAGTCCATAAGCACCATCCGCAAGCTGTCTCTCGGACAATCCTGACCTAAAGCCTGACAAATGCCGACTTTGATTACCGGGCCCTGATGAAATCACCACACCCTGTGATGGGCCCGACTGTATGGCTTCACTGCTACTCTGACCTCCTCCAGATGACTCGACACCTGCCGATGTCAACAAAGACCTCCGAGCAATGTCCGACAGTCTACGTGAATACTGCGGACGGCTACGGTTGGCCCATGAAGAACCAGACGAGTTGGCACTGCCCAAACGAGGGCCTGCAACACTGGCAAAGTTCCAGTTTACGGGCTGTTGAGGCAAACTTCCTACCTCACTAGCAGGAACAAAAATGGGGTGTTCAGAAATGCTTCCCAACTCATTTTGTATAATGGGTTCCTCATAAAGAACAGCCTCCCTCTCGCCTGAAGCAGAAAAATTACCAACTCTTGTGGCTCCAGGCACGGTCCAACTCAACTGCGTGTTTCTACGCGAGGAATGGGCATGCAGAAGGCCCGACTGATCATGAACTCTCCCGTTCCCAGAAATTGGGGGCGGGTTCAGGGCCAACAAACGATCACGAAGAGATACGCTCGGTCGGGCCCGGGAAGACGGGTCGTCAGGCGGGTTTGCGGGCCCCAGCAAAGTTGGATTCAAGGGCACGTGATGATCCTGGTGGCGGCGTAACCCATTGATCCTAAGGCGGCAATTCCTTTGAGAACTCTCGTATATGGCGGAGGAAGGAGAGAACTGTTCGGGCCCAAGCCTGAGTCTTGAGTTCGCCTGCTCAAGCCCATTATTAGCAGTCGGCCCGTTTTCAGCCGTCCTCGAGCCACCTGCCCCGGAGGACTGCCCTCCGGCATGCACCTCGGGAGATTTTCTCTTGCACGACATGTGTCGACTGACCACAGAGCAGCCTGCCACATTTTCCGCACTGTTCATAATATGCCCAATTCTTCCAGAAGGTAAATGCTCAGAATCCTCGAACTCGGCCTGCATGTTGAGGTCCTGAGGCTGAGTGTCGTTTGCATTTAGGTTAATATTTATATTTTGAGGAAGAATATTAGGCGCCTGAAAACAAGGACCGTCCAAGGAAAGAACAGGCCGAGAGGGGAGGGACCATGCATTTTCTCGTTTTCTTTCGTTGTTTTCATCTCCTCGACTAGTTTCTCCTAAGCTCCACTCGGCATTTAGCGGCAACTCGCGAGCTAAAGGGTTGAGGTACTGAAGGTTGGTTCCATTTGGAGATAGTCTGTACTCCGGGAGTTGATGATTACTGGGTGGTGTCTGCATATTGTTCCATGATATTTGGGAGTCTATAACGGGCTCACTTGATGTGGAGCCACGTTCGAAGCTCAAGTTCTCGGACAGGGTAGTAATGGAACTTTTTTGTCCTTGCATTAGGGCTCAGGTTCGACTTTTTTATTCAAATGTTGTCTATATGTTTGGAGATTGGATATCGAGGTTCTTCTTGTTCAGCAAAACTGCAAGAATTAACATTATAAAGTAAATTTCATATGTTTCATCTTTTGTGGGGTGAAAAAAAAAAAAGATTTTCATCTTTAAAATTTGATAAATGTCAGGAATACAGAAAGTGTTGAACAAAGTGATTAGTTACAGCATGAAAAAATTAAAGAATTACAACATTAAAATGGTATAGGTTTCATTACAATGTGAGTCAAATAGATCTTGGTTTAAAAACACCCTCACTATGCTACAGGTTATATCTTTCGAAGTCAATGAACACAGGAATACTCTTTCGAAATAATAAAAGGAAACCATGAGCATGTAATGTTTAGAACTTTAGCTCAAGCAACCAAATGACAGAAAAACATTCAAGTCCTTGTTAAAAAAACATCGTATGATCTTCTACGATCACACTAGAGCGTGCAATTCTAAAAACCCAGAAAACTGCAGACTAATTTTACACCAAAGCACTTTAAGTACATCTTCAACCAAACATCACCAAAGAAAAATGAAGTCTTGACAAGTACATTATCTTGTTTCAAACAATTCAGCTTTAAGCCATTTACAAGTAACAGACAAAATGTGAGAATGAGAAACAAAATTGATTCAAGGGGCAAAAATTACAATACTTGAAGAACACTACTAATATCTTGAGAAAATCTGCAAGAAATTACTAGTGGAACAAATATACAACAACAACCTTTTTGTGGGGAAAAACAAAATTGGAGAAAAAGTCTAATTTAACATAGAGATTTGTTTCCTCCCAGAAACAAAAGTAAAAAAGCTGAGAAAACCCATCCAAGAAAATCTAGGTAACATTAAGAGAGAGAGAGAGAGAGAGAGAGAGAGAGACTCAAAGACCTTCAAAAACCCCACATAAAGCAAGAAGGTTTCATCAATTCTGAACACAGAAAAGCAAACCAAGATAAAGCAGAAAAACAAACAAGCACTTACAGAAACACAGCAAATATCATTACAAAATTTGAAAACAGAATCAAAGAATCTATACCAGCCAAAAAGCAGCAGATGGGAGCTACAGATCTAAAGCCAAGACCTGAAAAAAAACAGCAAAAATCGTCAAACACAATGTTCTTGTGACAAATAAACAAGTTTCAAAAAAAAAAAAAAATG
>CACSLK010019251.1:4970317-4984616 GCA_902706635.1 Striga hermonthica | reverse complement strand
TTCTGTTTTCGTTTTAGTGTCTTTGCTAGAGTCAGTTTGTTTGTTTTGCGAGTATGGATTATGGTGATTTTGGGATTTGTTGATGATTGTTGATGATGTTGAGGAGAAGTGATGATGATCATGACATGTATGCCTTGATAAACTTGATGTTTCGTTTTGTTGGACATTTATTTACCTTATGAGAGTTTTGGGCCTTACGTTGTTCTTGAGAGATATTGGTCGAATTCATTGTTGATTATAACTTGCTTTGAGTCTATTTTGAAATGAATTGATTGAAGTAGTGAATTGCGAAAATGATCGAGGCATTTCTTTGACATTGCTCGTTTAGCCTTTTCCATTGACCCTTGAGACTATATTTTCTTTAGTAGCCCGTTGAGCCTTAAACTGTATTTCTTGTCAACAGATTTGATTGAATTACTTGAGATTTGACAGTGTACTTGCTATGATGACAGAGTTTTACTAATATGTGTTGGAGAAGGAGTATAACTTGTTGAGTTACATTTTTAGTACTTAAAAAAAAATGGGAACTCCCAAGACGGACGAAAAGGATTCTACTCCGCTTACTTGTGGAATTTTTCACGAGTAATGAGTATTGGGAAACTACTCTAGGGAACTTGGATGATCTCCAATGTCTAAACCTAGAGAATGTCATCCTGATGTCTTAGTCTTGTTAGGAAAAAGGAAATTCCCTAAATAATAAAAAAATAATAAATAATGAAAAAAAAAATCGAGTACTTGAGGCGCAATTCAACTTGAGCTTATTGTTTGTCCCATTTTTGTCACGTTTTTCGTGATTATTTTTTCTTTTCTCTTTCCCTCATTGTATGTTTTTTCCCTTAGTTTTGGTCCGTTTTATTTCGTTTCGTGTGTCTTCATTTATTTAGAGTCTTTATGTGTTTTTCGGTTATTTTCTTCGTTTCTCCGTTTTTGTCGTCTTCACTGATGTGCAGGTAGATTTGCGCTATTGTTTGTTATGGGGAAGGAAGTTATCAAATTCGTAGACGGGTTCGTGGCCATTATACTAGAGAAAACGGAACCAAATTCCGTTTCCAAACGAGCTCGCACGAACCCGACAAACAAAGTCAAATAAGTAGTCGTAATTCGTCTAGGCCCCCGCTGTTGAGATATTGAAGCTTTGATCATAGCAGCTCATTGTCCTCATGGTAGCAGCTTTTCTTCACGACAGCACCACCACACCACGCCGCTGAAACCCGCCACCATCATCATGGCAACACCTCCATCTTAACAGCACCTTCTTGTCCATGCGCGATGGCCATCACGAGCGCACCGAGAAGATGCCTTCCACTACCACAGCACTCCTCCTCCGCGCCGCGTCACTCCTCCTCCACGCCGCGTCACTCCTTCTCCGCGCTGCTGAAGTCCGTCTGCTCCACGCCGTGAAATAGGTGCCGCGCCGCGAGGATGATGCCTGCCACGCCGCGAGACCTTTCCGCGCCGCGCCGAGCCCCCTTGCCATGCCGCGGCGGCCATCCTCCCCACGCGACCTGCAGCTTTTTCCCCGTCGCGCCCAGACTTCAAGGTCGCGGCCGCGAGCTTTCCTTCACTGCGGCCACGGCGAGCAAACAGACGCAGTACCCCAGAACTTCAGAGCCGTAATCTCGCGACCATGGGACTTCTCGCGGCCGCGAAGCTTCCCATCGCCGCGGCCCGCGAGCCTCTCTGCGGCCGAGACCCGCGCGAACTCAGATTTTAATTAGCAGATTTCATAAAACGATGATCATTATTATTCAACCTAGGTTTTTATTTTACTTCTTTCGTTCCTTAGTTTGAGAATTGTTCTTTTTATTTTTCTTTTGATAATCTCGATGGAGATCGAGGATTTACGATCGGATTTCATTGTTTCTTTCGGATTCAAGCTTGTTTATCAAGTTGGGCTTTCGATTTGAACGATCGTAAGATTTTCTTTTTCATTTAATTCATGAATATGGGTTCTTCGATTGAGATGATTTTGATTGTTAATTGATTATGCGTAGCTAAATTCATACGCTAGGGAATAGGGGATCGATGCTTTGAATTTGTGTGTGATTGTCGGGCTCAATATTGTTCAATTTTTGCGATTCATTCTTAATTAGGGTTTTCAATTTATGCTTGAATGTTGAGAATTATTGAAGGGTGACACTTCGATTTGCAATTATTTTGATTGAATTTGATTCCTTCTCGCGTGACATTGTCAACTCTATATGAACTAGTTGATTAACCATCTTCTAGGATTATTTAATCGACTCTTAGAACCGAAAGGGGAGGGGTCGGTCGAAATAGATTTGCATGAACTAGGGTTGTTCGTAACTGTATTGTCTACGAGTTAATTGACTCGTTAATTTGCCGTTCTAGTTTATTCTCTTGTTATGAAAAATTATTGAGAATGAATGCTTGATCAGGTAGATTATTCGAATTTCTTGACTGAACAATCACTTATCCGTTAGTTGCATCTCGAACCAAAGCGGATATCCCCGACTCCCTAGCTTCGTTAAATCTTATTTGTTCTACGTGCCCGTTTGCTATTTACTTGCTTTATTTAATTTATTTGCAGTAGTTAATAACAAAAATCAATCATCTGAATTAGTATGTTTAGGATCTTTATTTTCTCTTTATGTGTTTGAATAATCGTACAACATATTCCGACTAACCTTCCTCGTGAGACACGACCCGGTGTCCGAATCTTTCGATTCTACTCCGGAAAATATTTATTGGCGCCGTTGTCGGGGAGGGTTTAGGACATATTTTGTGCGTTTGTTCGCTTTTTTTTTTTCTGTGTTTCTTTTTGTTTCTTTTTTTTTTTTAATTTTGTTTAGGTGGTAGTTCTTTGCTTTTGTTTTTATTTTATTTTCTCTTGTTTACTATTGGTGCTCGTAACTTGTTTGTTTCTTGAGTGTATGCGTACTAGGATTGGACGTGTACTATCTCCAATTAACAAGTCGGTTAGCGAAAGCTTGAGGGAACTGCTAGACGAGCTGACGCTGGAATCACAAGAAAAAGACCAGCAGTCTCCAAAATCATCTGAGGGAAGCAACTCAGACATGGCTGAACAACAAGCTCCCCGTAATGTGCTCAGAAACCTGGCCCAATCTATAATCGGGCAAATCACCTCTTGCATCCGGTTGTCACAAGCCGCCCGCAATTATGAGCTGAAGATGGTCCAATACAATCAGCTCCCATCATTCCATGGGCTCGCCAATGAGGACCCACTCCACTTTCTCCGGGAGTTTTATAACATCCTCCAGACTTTTCCTTTGCATGGGCTGTCCGAGGATCATTTGAGGATGCGGTGCTTTCCGAAGACACTGAAGCATCGATCCAAAGCCTGGTTCATGACCCTAGCCCCAGATTCTCTCACAACTTGGCCAGAGGTCTATGCTAAATTCGTCGGGAAGTACTATTCCCATCAGAAGACCCAAGACATTCGGTCCCAGATAGTCTCCTTCGCTCAACTGCCACACGAGCCTCTTCATGAGGCCTGGGAACGCTTCAAAGACCTTCAGAGGCAGTGTCCCAACCACAACCTCGCTCTGGGACTACTAGCGAACTGTTTCTACGACTCCCTCCATCAGAACTTGCAATACATGGTGGAAAATTCAACCGGAGAGGATATTGGAGCCAAAACTGCCGAAGAGATGATTGCAATTTACGAGACGATGAGTGCTCACTCGTCTCAGAAGAGCAGTAGAGGGAAGAGGACCACACTGAACTAGGTCGGACCCGGGAATAATGCCATGGCCCAGCAGTTAGCCGAGCTCACAGAACAGATGCGACTACTAAACGCTAGAAATTCCTCGCCTATTCAGGCTATGGCAGTGAGTGCTTGTGGAGCGTGCGGAGTACAGGGACACAATTCTGAGGTGTGCCCGATGGCTATCGAGCCAAACTATGGGGGACAAGGTGCTGAGATAAATGCAGTGCAAGGATACCAACACAGGCCCGGGAATGACCCATACTCGAACACATATAATCCCGGGTGGAGAAACCACCCAAGCTTCTCCTGGTCGAACAACAACTCTCAGCAGCCATCTCAGCCTAACTTTGCCCCCCATCAGCAGCAATATATGGGACAAACGTTAAGATTACCAGCACCGGAAGCCCGACCGAGCCCGCCCAACTCAGACGAAAAACTGGATAAAATTCTTCACTACATGACCAATAGCGAGCAACGAAGTGTGAATAGTGAGGCTTCCATTAAGCGTTTAGAAGCACATATAGGCCAGTTAGCCACCCGAGTGGGGAACATTGAGGCGGAGTTGAAGAAAGATAGACTACTGAGCCAGCCGGAGCACGTGAATGCAGTTACAGTACTGATGCCCGAGCCCGAGGAAAAGATAGTTGCCCAAGTGGAGAAACAAGAGGAAGAGGGCCCGAAGGAGCAAGGAAAACCAGAAGAAGAGCCCCCAGTGACACCGTCACTTGAGCCGACTTTACACAGAGCCCCGACCCCATACAGACTGATAATCCCATTCCCGAGTCGACTTCTGGAGGAGAAGGACCGTAAGATGATGCGAGACCTCCACACCATGTTGGCTAAGGCCAACGTTGATTTATCTCCTTCCGACGTGATGAAGAAAATCCTGGCCTACGCAAGATTTTGCAAGGAAGTAGCAACGAGTAAGAGGCGGGTAGAGAGTGACGATGGGGTGATTATATGCGAGGCAGCCAGTTTCTTCCGATATCACTTGCCACGGAAAGAAAAAGATCCCGGGGGCTTCGTGATCGATATAGCCTTTGGGAGTGAAAAGGAGGCCTTGGGGATGCTCGACCTTGGAGCAGGCATAAATCTCATGCCCCTTTCTATTTATCGGCGACTTGGGCTCAACGGTTTGAAGCCCACAAGAATGCGCCTACAGCTCGCCGACCGCTTGCTCCGTCAACCCGAGGGAATTGTGGAGGACGTACTTGTTCGAGTTGGGAAGTTGATTAATCCTGTTGACTTCGTCGTGCTAGATGTGGGAGAAGTGCAAGAGAATGAGACGAGTCACACCATCCTCCTCGGGCGACCGTTCATGGCAACTACGAACACGATGATCGACGTCAAGACTGGGACGCTGAACATGACGGTGCTGGGCGAGTCCGTTGCCATTTCCGTTCGAGAGACCAAGCCTGAGCCGCAGGCACATTTGGTGGGGGAATGCATGTCCATTAGGGCAATCGAGCAGTTGGTTGCCGAAGCGTGTGAGAGAGCTTACGCGAAGAGGTCTTTATAAGACCGAGCTTGTGTTGAGAAAGTATGTCGGGCTGACCGCCACACTACACCACCCCAGCCGAGTTCCAGAGAGTTGCCCCGATCCCAATAGGGCGAGAGATTTGAGCTAATGGAGGCCCACCACTATTTGGGGCCTGACTACCTCCACCCTCCACGAGCACCACCAGATTCACAGTGACTAGTCTAGTCACTATGCCCTGTACGTTTGCATCTTTTCCTTTCTCTTTATTTTCGTTTTTGGTTTAGTGTCTTTGTTTTTCTTTCTTGTTGGTTGATTATATGGGTAACTTTCCTTGCACTGATGATCAACAATGGGGACATTGTTCGGTTTTAAGTGTGGTAGAGTTTTTACATGATTACGTGTCTATGTGGTTGACCGGGTCTAGGTCTTTTAGGTTGTTTTCTTTACTGTTTTATTGTCTTTTCTTGAGTCAGCTTGTGTGTTTTTCAAGTATGGATAATAGTGATTTTGAGATTTGTCGAGAATTGTTTATGATGTTGAGAAGATGTGATGATGATCATGATTAGTATATTTTGATGAACTTGATGTTCCGTTTTGTTGGGAATTATTTACTAATGTGAGGTTTGAGCCTTATTTTGTTCTTGAGAGATATTGGTCGAATTCTTGTTCATTAGAACTTGCTTTGAGTTTATTTTGAAATGAATTGATTAAAGTAGTGAATTGTGAAAATGATTGAGGCATTTCTTTGACATTGCTCGTTTAGCCTTTTTCATTGACCCTTGAGATTATATTTCTATTAGTAGCCCGTTGAGCCTTAAACTGTATTTATTGTCAACCGATTTGATTGAATTATTTTAAGATTTAACGATGAATTTGTTATGATGACGGAGTTCTTAATATGTGTTTGGAGAAGGCGTATAACTTGTTTGAGTTGCATTTTGGGTGCTTGACAAAAAAAAGGGGGGGATTCGCAAGACGGACTGAAGGATTCTACTCCGCTTACTTGTTGGAATTTTTTGACGAGTAATGAGTATTAGAAAACTACTCTAGGAAACTTGGATGACCTCCAATGTTTAAACCTAGAGAATGTCGTCCTGATGTCTCAGTCTTGTTTAAAAAAAAAAAGAATAAAAAAAAACCCCCTAAATAATAAAATAAAAAAGAGAAGAGAAAAGTAAAAAAAAAAAAAGAAAGAAAAGTCGAGTACTTGAAGTGCAATTCAGCTTGAGCATATGTATTTGTTGCATGGAGGTCTGATGAGAATGATTGACGTTGTGTTGATTTTGGATAGATGGTGAGATGTTCGAGTGGTTTATATGCTCGAGGACGTGATTGTTTATCTGGACCACTCTATCTTTATATTTTTCCTTCCCTGATGCCTACACTGCAACCCGAAAGTCCTTTTGATTTACAATTCATTATTTTGATTGTTTTAGAGTATGAATAGACAATGAGCAAGCTTACGTTGATGCATGATGATCGACCAATTTGAGAGTCCCAGTTCTATATTCATGAAAGAAATCGAGTGAGGCATTTATATATTATATTTCCGTGCTCGAGAGCTGTCTTTTCAAAATGTTGCACTCAAGTGTAATTGAGGTATGCATGATTGGTCATTGGAAGTTTCCTCGACTGAGTTGATTAATTTGAGGCTTGTTTTATTTGAAACTGTTATCCATACTCGTTTGTTTGTTTTCGTGTCTTTTCTTTTCTTTTTGTTCGGGACGAACAAAGGTTTTAGTGTGGGGGAGTTGTTTGCCCCATTTTTGTCACGTTTTTCGTGATTATATTTTCTTTTCTCTTTCCCCCATTGTATGTTTTTTCCCTTAGTTTTGGTCTGTTTTATTTCGTTTCGTGTGTCTTCATTTATTTAGAGTCTTTATGTGTTTTTTGGTTATTTTCTTCGTTCCTCCGTTTTTGTCGTCTTCAGTGATGTGCAGGTGGAGTTGCTTGATTGTTTGTTATGGAGAAGGAAGTTATCAAATTCGTAGACGGGTTCGTGGCCATTATACTAGAGAAAACGGAACCAAATTCCGTTTTCAAACGAGCTCGCACGAACCCAACAAGCAAAGTCAAATAAGTAGTCGTAATTCGTCCCCCGCTGTTGAGATATTAAAGCTTTGATCATAGCAGCTCATTGTTCTCATGGTAGCAGCTTTTCTTCACGACAGCACCACCATACCACGCCGCTGAAACCCGCCACCATCATCACGGCAACACCTCCATCTTAACAGCACCTTCTTGTCCATGCGCGACGGCCATCACGAGCGCACCGAGAAGACGCCTTCCACTGCCACAGCACTCCTCCTCCGCGCCGCGTCACTCCTCCTCCGTGCCGCTGAAGACCGTCTGCTCCACGCCGTGAAACAGGTGCCGCGCCGCGAGGATGATGCCTGCCACGCGGCGAGACCTTTCCGCGCCGCGCCGAGCCCCCTTGCCATGCCGCGGCGGCCATCCTCCCCACGCGACCTGCAGCTTTTTCCCCGTCGCGCCCAGACTTCAAGGTCGCGGCCGCGAGCTTTCCTTCATCGTGGCCGCGGCGAGCAAACAGACGTAGTACCCCAGAACTTCAGAGCCGAAATCTCGCGGCCATGGGACTTCTCGCGGTAGCGGAGCTTCCCATCGCCGCGGCCTGCGAGCCTCTCCGCTGCCGCGACCCGCGCGAACTCTGATTTTAATTAGCAGATTTCATAAAACGATGATCATTATTATTCAGCCTAGGTTTTTATTTTACTTCTTTCGTTCCTTATTTTGAGAATTGTTCTTTTTACTTTTCTTTTGATGATCTCGACGGAGATCGAGGATTTACGATCGGATTTTATTGTTGCTTTCGGATTCAAGCTTGTTTATCAAGTTGGGCTTTCGGATTTGAACGATCGTAAGATTTTCTTTTTCATTTAATTGATGAATATGGGTTCTTCGATTGTGATGATTTTGATTGTTAATTCAATTATGCGTAGCTAAATTCATACGCTAGGGAATAAGGGATCGATGCTTTGAATTCGTGTGTGATTGTCGGGCTCAATATTGTTCAATTTTTGTGATTCATTCTTAATTAGGGTTTTCGATTTATGCTTGAATGTTGAGAATTATTGAAGGGTAACACTTCGATTTGCAATTATTTTGATTGAATTTGATTCGTTCTCGCGTGACATTGTCAACTCTATATAGACTAGTTGATTAACCATCTTCTAGAATTATTTAATCGACTCTTAGAACCGAAAGGGGAGGGGTCAGTCGAAATAGATTCGCATGAACTAGGCTTGTCCGTAACTGTATTGCCTAGGAGTTAATTGACTCATTAATTTGCCGTTCTAGTTTATTCTCTTGTTACGAAATGTTATTGAGAATGAATGCTTGATCAGGTAGATTATTCGAATTTCTTGGCTGAACAATCACTTGCCCGTTTGTTGCATCTCGAACCAAAGCGGATATCCCCGACTCCCTAGCTTCGTTAAATCTTATTTGTTCTACGTGCTCGTTTTTTATTTACTTGCTTTATTTAATTTATTTGCAGTAGTTAATAATCAAAATCAATCATCTGAATTAGTATGTTTAGGATCTTTATTTTCCCTTTATGTGTTTGAATAATCGTACAACATATTCCGGCTAACCTTCCTCGTGAGACACGACCCGGTGTCTGAATCTTTCGATTCTACTCCGGAAAATATTTACAACACTTATGTGAGTGTTGCATGGAGTTTTGATGGGAATGATTGATGATGTGCTGATCTTGGGTAGGTGGTGGAATATGCGAGTAGTTATATGCTCGAGGATTTGATTGTTTATTTGAACCACTGTATCTTTATTTTAGTCCTTCCCTTGAGCCTATTGACTTTGTGCAACCCAAAAAGTCCTCTTGATATACAGTTCATGATCTTTGGTTGTTTTAGAGTACGAATAGACGATAAACAAGCTTATGTTGATGCATGATGATCGACCAATTTGATCATCCCAATTTTATATTCATGAAAGAAATCGAGTGAGGTATATATATATATATATATTTTACTTCCATGCTCGAGTGTTTGTCTTTTCAAAATGTTGCATTCAAGTGTAATTGAGATATGCATGATTGGTCATTGGAAGTCTCATCGGCTAAGTTAATTAATCTGAGGTTTGTCTTATTTGCAACTTTTATCCATGCTCGTTGCTTGTTTTCGTGTCTTTTCTTTTCTTTTTGTTCGGGACAAACAAAGGTTTTAGTGTGGGGGAGTCGTTTGTCCCATTTTGTTGCGTTTTTCGCGTTTATTTTTCCTTCCTTTATCCCCATATTTGATCGTTTGTTTGTTTTTCTAGTCCTTTTCATTATTTATTGCGTGTTTCGTTTTATTTTAACCTTCTCTTTATTTTTAGTTTGTTTTTCCAGATTTTTGCGTTTTTCTCGTGTCCTTGGTGTGCAGGCTGAAAGCCTCCGGAATTCTGGATTTCAAGCAAAACAATTAGCCATACAAGCGAAGTGTTTAGAAGGCTTCGTTATGAGTCCGGGACTTTCACGGAAGCTAGCAGCCCAGAGACACCACAACCGGCAGGCAAGGCTCGCGACAACTATCACGCTATACTCTTTTCTCCCTCACGGCGCACTACATTCTCACGTTCCGACAGCACCTCCATCTTCGCCGCTGCAAGAAGCTCCACGCCATGAGAAAGCTGCTGCTCCGCGACCGCCGTGAAGAAGGGATCCTCTGCGCCGCGAGACCTGCACCACGCCGTGAAGAAGAGATCTGTCGCGCCGCTGGAAGATGCCACACCGTGAAGGGGCCCACTGCCGCGCTGCGACCTCGCCACAAGACGGACAGAAGGTGTCTGCTACTCTGCCGCCCCGCGCCACCAGAAGCTCCGCACCTGAAGACCGCTCTGCGGCGCCGTGAAGGTCAGCCCACTGCCGCGTTGCGACCTCGCCACAAGACGGACAGAAGGTGCCTGCTGCTCTGCCGCGCCGCGAGCTCCACCGCGCCGCGCCACCTAAAGCTCCACACTGAAGACCGCCCTGCCGCGCCACGATGCATCCACTTGTTGCGTTCGCGGGTCCTGCCACGCCGTGACTGTTCGCCATTATAAATATAAGATCGGGAAATAGAGCGATTATTCTCTCTTCACGCTCAGAACACTAAAACCCCATTCTTCGATATTTTCATTCGTCTTTCGTCATTCTTTTGTAATTTTCACCATAGAACAAGATTTGACATTGAATTTTTCTCTTGCTTTTCAGATTAATCTTGTATTTCGGATTTGGCTTTCAACCTCGTTTTAATCGTAAGTTATTCTCTTCATTTTATCCATGGAAATGTCTGCTTGGGTTAATTTGATTGATGTTGTTGAATTCGATATGAGTAACTAATCCGATTTGCTAGGGAATAGGGGATGATGTTTTGGATTCATGTGTGATTATTGAGTTCGTCGATTGTTCAATTTATGCGATTCATTCTTAATTAGGGTTTTCGATTTATTCTTGAATGTTGAGAATTGTTGAAGGGTGACACTTCAATTTCCAGTTAATCTTTGATTGAATTTGATTCGTTATCGTGTGATGTTGATAACTCTATATGGACTAGTTGATTAACCATCTTCTAAGATTATTTAATCAGCTTTTTGAACCGAAAGGGGAGGAGCTGATGGATTTAGAATCGTATAAACTAGGCTTGTTCGTAACTATATAGCCTAGGTGTTAAACGAATCATTAATTTTCCGTTCATGTTTGTTCTCTTGTTATGAACAGTTATTGAGAATAGGTCTCTGAGCGAGTAAGTTATTCGAGTCATTTAACCGAACAATCACTTTCCCGATAATTGCATTTCGAACCGAAACGGATATCCCCGACTCCTTAGTTTCTCAAATCCTATTTGTTCTACGTTGTTGCTTACTATTTACTTGCTTTATTTGAATTTTCGCAGTAGTCGATAATTAAAAATCAAAACTATCTCTGAATTAGTATGTTTAGGAATTTTATTTCTTATATTTTCCCTTTTTATGTTTGAGTAAACGCGCATAATATTCCGGCTAACCTTCCTCGTGAGACACGACCTTGTGTTCGAATCTTTCGATTCTACCCTGGAAAAATATTTACAACAATGATCGATTTTGATTTTTCAAATCCTTAGTTTTCTTGTGATTCTCGGCGTTAATCGTTCCTATCTCTTCCGTTTTCTTTCTTCAGTTGGCCATTTTTCTCCTTTTCTTGTTCATTAAGATCCCTAACTTGGGGATTTAGGGTTTTTCTCTGACGGAGCGTTTCAGAGCTAGTCAAGATGATGAATTAGCTCAATGAATGAAGAGCTTCTCCTTCTCTAACAGAGAATCAAATATCATCGATATAGCTAACGATGATATTAGGATAAGTGCAGATGAATGCTAGCAAAGTCTTTTTGGCAAAATAGCCGGAGATAGAGCAGTTAGTTGGATTGGTGTGAAAAGGACTATGAATTACATATGGAAACTCTCTGAACCAATGGAAGTGAAGGAGCTTGGGCCCAATACTTGTCCAATCTGTCCAACATTTCATGCTCTTAAGGAGGGTCAATATGGAGATTGGTTGAAAGCTGTTGATGGACACAACTGGGTAGAAGTCAGCTTATTAGGATCTAGGAACACCCCTCTACCTTCTAACTCAGAAAATACAGACACTAGATCCCCCCCTCCCCTACACACAACCTTCTCAAACCCACTGCCAGAGAAAGATTAGTTAATTCCTTTTCAACCTTAAACATCAGAACCTACTCCCATTTCTAAATTGAAATCAGTCAATCACTTATTCTCATCTAAACCCATTTCACATTCTCCTGCTGAAACAATCACATCTAGTATGCCTCCTCCATGTCCCCCGATAAATATGGAAGTAGAAACTCCAGACTCCACATCTAATACTTCTATCAAACAAATCAAAAAACCACCATCCCCTTCTAAAGCCTCAGGACAGCTGAAAACTTGACGCATAATTGGCAGTAAAGAGGGAAGGTTGCAACGAAAATTGGTTGTTACAACTTCTGCAGGAGAATCATTGCAAGGTAAAAGAGTAAGGTCTCATCATTTAACAATTACATTGGCAGAAGAAACAAGTGAGCCTATAGAAACTGAGAGTAAGAAATTGAAAGCAAATGAACCGAAGGTGGGGGTTGCCAGCCTCGAGTGGCACCCAAGTGAAAAATGTTACCGGCGGTGTGAAATTGTAAAGGGTTGGGTGGGCCCTCTAAATTTTCCAAATCCGAGAGTCAATGAAGACTCACCACCACAGTTTTTTCTTTCTTTCAGAAACAAAGAAATCTTGTTCCTTTATTAAAACAGTAAGTAGGAAACCTGGGTATGAAGACAGAATGGCTTTTGTGGATGCTCTGGGTTTAAGTGGAGTTTGTTGATGTTGTTGGACTCTATAGTAGACATCCGATAGATAATCAAAATATCCTTTTACATTGCAGTTGAATTCCAGATAGGTTCTTCAAAATCTCAATGGGATGTTTTGTCTATCTTAGTACTTGTAAACAACAGAGAATGAAGCAGTGGGCAGAAATGGAAGTGGACAAGAATTCTTGGGGTAATAATTGGTTTGCCATGGGAGATTGGAACGATTTGTGCTCAAATGCTGAGAAATCTGGAGGAATTACAAGGACTGCAAGGAGCTTCACAGGCTTCAACAATTACATAAATGCTATGGAAATGGAAGAAGTTCAGATGAAGGCATACCAATTTATATGGTGCAACAACCGAACAGAAGAAGGATTAGTTGAAGAAAAGCTTGATAGGGCTTTTGCTTCTTTTGAGTGGCTCCTGTCTTTCCCAAATGCCTCAGTTGTTAATGAAATTAAAAGCTCTTTAGATCACTCCATGATCGTGCTTGACAGTGGTCAGCCTAAAGAAAGAAAACAAACTCGCTTTCCCCCTTTTTTAAAAGATGGATAGGTATGGAGGGATTTGAAGAAACTGTTTCAGCTATTTGGTCTTCGCCATGCACATGAACTCCTTTTTTCAGACTTAAGGAGAAAATTAAGCAAAATCGTTTAGCCCTTCTCATCTGGAAGTCTAAGTTCAAAACTCAGAATCAACAAAAGATAGCTGCTCTTGCCAGAAGATTAGAATTGCTCAGATCAGATAAAGCAGGTGACAACTGGGAGCTATGGGAAACCACTAGAAAAGAACTGAACAAAACTCACTTATTTGAGGAGATGCATTGACATCAGAAATCAAGGATTGGGTGGCTTAAGGAAGGGGATGACAATACAAAATTTTTTCATGCCTACACATCCCAAAAGAGAAGACAAAACGCTATCAAAAGACTTATCACCTCTTAGGGCAGACACCTCACCTCTCAACAGGACATTGTCTCCCACATCTCTGAATTCTACACAAACCTTTTCTCTTAAGAGGGCAGCTGGGTAGGTGACTCCATCATGCATCTTATCCCCAAAACAATTTCAGAGGACATGAATCAAATTCTCCTGAAACCAGTGAATGAAGATGAAGTGAAGGAGGCTCTCTTTAGTCTACACCCAGATAATGCACTATGTGAAGAAGGTATGAGTTCTCTATTTTACCACCACTTCTGGCCCTTCATAAAAAAAAATGACTTTGTGGAAGCTATTCTTAGTTTTTTCTTTTTTTTTTTTTTTTCAATCAGGTAACCTTCTACAGTACTGGAATCACACCATTCTTTCCTTAATTCCTATAATCTCAAATCCTGAAACCTTAAGGCAATTCAGGACCATCAATTTATGCAGTATTGTATACAAGACTCTTTCCAAAATTTTGGCTCAGAGGCTTATGTCTTGTTTGAATGATTGCATCAGTATTTATCAGTCTAGTTTTGTTAGAGATAGACAGTTGATGGATAATGTAATCATAGCTCAAGAAGCTTTCCACTTTCTGAATAGACACACTTCAGACAAGAATTATTTCATGGCTCTAAAAATGGATCCTCATTTCGCTTCGCTTCATTCGTTGTTAAAGCTTTTGATCGGGTTGAGTGGATTATTAGAAAAATTATGATCCAAATAGGATTCCACATAGATTTTGTGCATCTGATTATGTTATGTATGTCCACATCTACTATTTCCTTTAAAGTGAAAGGACATGTCTGTGGTTTTGTTTCTCCATTTAGAGGAATTAGGTAAGAGGATCCTCTATCCCCTTACCTTTTC
>CACSLK010019251.1:4861296-4891874 GCA_902706635.1 Striga hermonthica | reverse complement strand
GCATGAGTTTCTGCGGAGCACAGTGCCTTAGTGCTCACGCCCCACACCTTTCTGTTTTTCAGGTCGCAGGGTCGGGGACGAGGAGTGAGCGGGCGAGCTGTTCAGGACATTTATGTTTATTGTACTTATGATTTGCCACGCTAGACTTCCGCTAAAACTTTTCAGTACTTTTTATCAGACTTTGTTCCGATGTTTGTCGGATAAGACATTATGACCGTTTTTATTTATCAGTTTAAATTTTTAAACGGTTCTCAGAAAAATCAAGTTTTTACGGTAGCATCCCGATCAGTTTTCGCATAAATAAGTATTTTACTTAAGTATTCAGAAAATTTGCGAAAAATCGCGCACTCTGATTATATCAAGAAGCGGGGTGTTACATTTTCTCATATAATAATAAATTCATAAGTTGGATAATAGTATTATAGTTTAAAATTTGATTATTGGTTAAAACTAATAGTACATAACAATTTGATTGCATATGAATTATAATGATTGCATAAAATGTAATAAATAATGTATTTTTATGTAATTTTGAAGTGACGTAGATTGAAGCGTACGATGGGAACAAGAAGAAGAACTTCAAGAGATAATTTTATTTCATCGATAAAAACCAAGTCTTCCAAACAATGAATCCCACAATATATAGACTCCTATCCTTATTTTCCTAAATAAAACATAAAAATAATAATAACTCTCCTAATAAATAAAAGACAACCAATAATAAAGGACTACCAATAAAAGAAAGAAAATAGATACTAAATGCGATAAATATCTTCTAGACCGCCGATCGTAGCGTGCTAAAAATGCCAATGCGATCTCGTCGCCATCATTCTCCCCCGGTTGAGGAGGATTCGCCCTCGAATCCGAAGGATCTCGTCGTCCGAATTTTCCCCATGGTAAGGCACAAGATGTTTGACGTTGAAGACGTCGGAAGTGCGAACATGCGATGGTAGGCGAAGACGGTAGGCATTTGGATTGATTTTCTAAATAATCTCCACAGGACCAATCTTCCGGGCGGAAAGCTTATTGTACTCATGAGCCGTAAATCGCTCCTTAGTTAACACTGCCCAAACATAATCTCCCACCTCAAACTCCACATGGCGCCGACGGGTATCGGCCCATCGTTTGTAATCCGCCGTCACCTCCTCGAGGCGCGCACGAGCAGCCGCGTGGGTCTGCTGCAGCGAGGCGATCAGCTCCTCAGCCCGGCGATCAGGCGGCTCCGATGACGGCAACGACAAGAGATCGGCCGGGCCCCGTGGATGGACATCGTAGACAACCTGAAAAGGCGACAGCCCCGTAGCCCGACTAATAGCTGAGTTGTGTGCGAATTCCGCCTGACTAAGCCTTGAGTCCCAACTCCTCAAATGTTCACCCACCAAGCAACGTAAAAAGATTACCGAGAGACCGATTGACCGCCTCCGTCTGACCGTCCGTTTGTGGATGATAAGCGCTACTAAAATCGAGACGAGTGTTCGCAAGACGCCACAGGCTTCGCCAAAAATGGCTAAGGAACCGCGAGTCGCGGTCCGACACAATCGATGAAGGAAGCCCGTGAAGATGATAAATCTCCCGGAAAAAGAGCTGAGCAACGTGAAGGGCATCTGACGTCCGCTTACACGGAATAAAATGAACCATTTTAGAAAAGCGGTCCACAACAACAAAAATCGAATCATGGCCCCTCTGCGTTCGTGGTAACCCAAGCACAAAATCCATGCTGATAGCCGACCAAGGTTGGGACGGAATAGGTAAAGGCCGATAGAGGCCCGCGTTCGTCGCACCACCCTTAGAGACCTGGCAGATGCGGCACCGAGCAACGAAACGGGACACGTCGCGCCGCAAAGAGGGCCAGAAGTATGCCCGCTGCACCAGCTCAACCGATCGGTCCCGACCAACATGGCCAGCCCCATGCAGCTCACTCACCAACTTCAAGCGAAGACTACACTCCGGAATACACAGACGCAAACCCCGGAAAAAAAAGCCATCATGAATAAGAAAGTCCTCAAAAACACCCTCCGCCAAACGCGCGACAATAGGCCCAAAAAACACATCAGAAGCATAAAGATCACGTAGCATGTCGAAGCCCATAACAGAGATGCGCATGTCAGAGAGCAAAAGCGAACGACGGCTAAGTGCATCAGCCACACGATTCGAAGATCCCGACCGATGTTTCAACACAAACGTAAACTGTTGTAAATAAGAACTCCAAGTAGCATGGCGTGCACTAATGTTATCCTGGGAAGCAATATGTCGCAACGCCTCATGGTCAGAAAAGAGCACAAACTCACGATGAAAAAGGTAGTGTCGCCAAAAACGAACCGCCCAATAAACAGCGTAAAACTCAATGTCATACGTACTATAACGAGCCCGAGCACCCGAAACCTTTTCACTAAAATAAGAAATAGGACGCGAGTCCTGGCTCAGGACCGCGCCGATGCCAACCCGAGATGCATCGCATGAAAGCTCGAAAGGCCAAGAGAAATCCGGCAAAACTAGGACCGGGGCCGACGTGAGGCGTTGCTTGACCAGCTCGAAAGCCGAGGCTGCCTGATCGGTCCACACGAACGTCTTCCCAGCCAAACAATCCGTGATCGGCGCCATAAGAGAACTAAAATGCGAGATAAAACGTCGATAAAACGACGCAAGGCCACGAAAGCTCCGTACCTCCGTAAGCGATGTAGGTGTAGGCCAGTCACGGATCGCCGCAATCTTCCCGTCATCAACCTGAATACCGGCAGCAGACACAACAAACCCCAAAAAGAGGACCGAATCCACCAAAAAGGAACACTTATGCGGTGCCGCATAAAAGGACTCGTCCCGAAGAATCAAGAGAACCTCACGTACATGGGTCAAATGGTCCTCCACGGTCCGGCTATAAATCAATATGTCGTCAAAGTAAACGACCACACACTTACCAATGATATCCCGCAGTGTTTGGTTCATGACCCTCATGAAGGTGCTCGGTGCGTTGGACAACCCGAAAGGCATAACTAACCACTCAAAAAGCCCATCCCGGATTTTAAAGGCGGTCTTCCATTCATCACCCGGGCGGATACGAATTTGGTGGTAGCCACTCCGCAAATCAAGCTTCGTAAAAATCGTCGCCCCATGCAACTGGTCCAAGAGATCGTCCAAACATGGGATGGGGAAGCGGTAACGCACGGTGATCTTGTTGATAGCACGGCTATCCACACACATTCGCCAAGAACTATCTTTCTTCGGGATCAACAAAGCCGGCACGGCACACGGGCTAAGACTACGTCGAACCACCCCACGCTGGAGTAAATCTTCCACCTATCGTCGGAGTTCCTCATGCTCGGCTGGGCTCATGCGGTAGTGTGGTCGGTTTGGCAGTGCCGCCCCGGGCACCAAATCAATGTGATGTTGTATGTCTCGGAGGGGTGACAAACCGGAGGGCAGCTCGACTGGAAAGACATCGGAGAACTCCTGTAATAATGGAAGGACAATGGGAGGAGGTGAAAGAGCAGGAGAACTGTCCGAACCCAACAGCAAAAGAATAAATGGGGCCTCCTGCATCTCAACTGCAAAAGCGGACTGGGAAAGAAATAAGACCGAAGAGCTCGTAAGTGCAGGTAAAGGAGAAGGTGGCGCTGAATGTAACACAACCATAACACCTGCAAAACTGAAAGTATAAGTGTTAAGACGTCCATCGTGAGTGACGGCCCGATCAAACTGCCAGGGTCGACCCAAAAGCAGATGACAAGCGTCCATAGGAACCACATCGCACCACACCTGATCGCGGTAAGACGCACCAATAGAGAAGGAGACAAGTACGCGGCGGTCAACCGTGACCGAATTGCCGCGTTGAATCCACGCCAAAGAATAAGGTCGCGGGTGCGGTTCGGTAGCCAATTTAAGCTTGTCAACCACCACCTGCGCTATCACGTTTTCGCAAGACCCCGAATCAATGATAAACTTGCACACTCGGTCGCCCACCGTGCACGTAGACTCAAATAGGTGATGCCGTTGGAGGGAGTCAGGAGAGTCCCCACGCGGTGTCAAGCACGCACGACGAAGGACCAGAGCCGTCCCGATATCACCGTGATGATGCTCCACGGGTTCAGCAATTTCCTCATCAAAGAGTGGAGGCCCGTCATACAATGGTTGGTCCTCCTGTTCACCCGAGCCGTCCACCAACATCGTACGCCCGGCGCTGAACCGAGGGCATGAGGACTGTCGATGGCCCGGTTCTCCACAAGAGAAACAGCGCCAGTTGCCACCTTGTCGAGGTCCCGGGGGAGCGCCCACCTGTACGGAAGAATTCCCCGAACCCAACACACCAGCGCGGACCGACGCATTGCCTGACGCCGCTGCTGCCGGGCTGCCAACACCTGTGGGACCCACTGTGGAACGGCCCGTGACCGGGCATACTGATGTGGGGCCAAGACCGGTGCCCGATCGCGACGGAAAGAAAGAAGGAGTGGACCGTCGAGCCAATTGTTGTTCAGCCATTAACGCACGTTGATGCGCATCGGACAAGGAATCGGGGATAAACATGTTAACCGTGTCCTGAATTTGAACGCGCAGCCCACTGATATAGCGAGAAATTATTTGGTCATCGGTTTCACGACTGTCAATACGCGTAAGCAACACGTAAAACTCCTCTGTGTACTCGTCAACCGAACGCGTCCCTTGGCGTAGTGTTTGGAATTTCTGATAAACCGTACGAACGTAATTGAAAGGCAAAAACTCCGCTTCCATCTTTTTACGAAATTTAGCCCACGACGCAATTTTGGGCTTACCCAGTCGATGCCGCCGACCCTCGAGTTGCGTGAACCACGCTCCAGCCCTATCACGTAAACGCAACGACACCAGCCCTACACGTCGATCCTCGGGAACACCTTTAAAGTCGAGAACCCTCTCCACATTGGTAAGCCAATCGATAAACTCGGCTACGTCGAGCCCGCCCAAAAAGTCCGGCACTTCCACCTTGAAGCCGGCTTCCCAGCGGTTGTCGCCACCATCAGCTGCACGCCGCGGTACGCGCCTCTCGCCGTCCTCGTCCTCTCGATGGCCCTGCCGGTGGCCGAAAGGGTTAACCTCCGACAGGGTATCCTCACCACTCTCATCGCCGTCTGTCGGAGGTGGCGATCGATGCCGGGGCGCCCCGCCATGCCCTCTGCCGCCACGTCCGCCACGAGCCCCACCGCGACCCCCACGGCCAGCCGGGTCACGGTCCGTTTGCTCTCCCGCCATCATGGTACGAATAGCCAAACGAATTTCTTCGATCCCCTCAGAAAGCCCTTCGACCCGTTGATCAACCCTATCAATTTGGAATCCAAGATCCTCCTGTCGTCGATCCAGTTCCTCGAGATGGGCATCGCGTCGGATGTCGTCGTTTTGTTTTGGTGGCATCTTGAATCGTTCTGGTCTACTGATACCAACTGACGTAGATTGAAGCGTACGATGGGAACAAGAAGAAGAACTTCAAGAGATAACTTTATTTCATCGATAAAAACCAAGTCTTCCAAACAATGAAACCCACAATATATAGACTCCTATTCTTATTTTCCTAAATAAAACATAAAAATAATAATAACTCTCCTAATAAATAAAAGACAACCAATAATAAAGGACAACCAATAAAAGAAGGAAAATAGATACTAAATGCGATAAATATCTTCTAGACCCGGAGCCGATCGTAGCGTGCTAAAAATGCCAATGCGATCTCGTCGCCATCATGAAGGATCATGATCAATTAATTAGTTGAAAAATATTAAATGTATTCTAACAATTTCTTATGCGAATTAAAGAAATTTTATTATGACATTTAAAAAAAATAATTTATTTAAAAACAATTGCTTAATTAGATAAAAAAATATAATATAGAATAAATAACTTGAAAAAAAAAAAGGTTTTGCAATATAATCTTTTATGTTTACGTAACTTTCATACATAATTTATAGTGTAAAATATAATTACTAATTTTAATAATAACTATTATATGATTCAATAAAAAGATATAATTATTACTCAATAAATATAAAATATAACAGTTTTTGTCTCAATTAATAAAAAATAAAAAAATATTTTATCATTAATGGGATAGGGTGGATTAGCGTCACATAGGTAAAATTTATTAGGTTTTATTTAATAATTTGCCACATATGTAAAATTTATTAGGTTATACCTAATGATTTTTTTTTTCGAGACAATAGAGATATTATATAAAAGCGCACAAATGTGCAAAAGTACAAGTACTAGCTGAATACAACGGCCAAATAGACTCGGAGGACAGATCAAAAGATCGCCTAGAACCGACCCAAACAGGGTAATACTCTAAAAACACAATCGACTACAGATGCTGAAAGCTCCCAAGAGGAGAATGAGAAAGAAACGACCCTAAAAGGGTAATATCCACTCACTCTCGGGCAGTACAGAGGCCAACGACCCAAACTAAAAACACAAGACCTAATCAACACAAACACAAATAACATAAAACGGTTAAGGGCGTGATTGTTTACATTTTCAACAGTAATAATCTCACTCAAAACTCAAATTTAAATCAACTTTAATTCAACTCCACTATCTTCAATATCATCAATATAATTAAATAATATCAACCAATCATTATTACACATCACATCAACTTTAATTCACTATTCATCCACTCACATAATTTTAACTAACCTTCACTTCCAATCATTTTCTCTTACTTTTACATCAAATCAACTTTAATTATTTTAATTTAAATATTATTTTAATATATCCACTAACAACTAACCATATTATTTTTCTTCAAACTTAACTATAGTTAAATATAAACTAGTATATTACTAGTTGAATTCATATTCAATCACCCTTTAAAGCATTAAAAAATAAAACATCAACGAACAAAGCCCTTCCCCAGCATAACATACGGGCCGAACCATTAGAGAAACAGGCGACACCAAGAAAGATCCCAAATCCGAGAAACTAATTCTGAAACTGCGAACTGCCTATACAGAAGTCGAACCCGAACTCCGAAACCCGAGGTTTTATTTAATTACTTGCTAGATATATATATTCGTTATTAATGATTGGAATTTAAAACCACATTCCGAATTTCAAACTTTTTGCGAAAATTTAAAGGTAAAAGAACCATTCCTACCAAAACCACAATCAGCCTTCAATTTATTCAGCTACTCATGTGGTTCTACACTACAAGAGCAAAATTTTTCTTTCATCCATTTCTCTACTTCAAATCACAACGATAGAATCATTTAATTTTCTCAATTTACAAATTGGACGAAATCCAGTGTGACAAGCTACCAATTCTGTGGGGATGCTCTTCTCTTTCTAGAGTTTCACCAGTTCCATAGTTGTGGATTATCTCTTCCCTTTCTGTATTTTGTTTGTCCCTGTCTTTCGTGGTTCCTTTGTTTTCCTTTTACTTTCTCCCCCATCCCTCTTGTTACAGGTTGATCCCTCTTTGTTCGAAGTTTCAAGTGGGTTTCATCTGAAGAGTCCGATGGCACAGTATATTTACAGATAAGATCATCAAATTCGAACTCTTAGATAAGGAAAAGAAAGGAATAGTCGTCGGATCATGATATCGAGCCAAGATTGTAGGAATGTTCGCTTAGTTTGATAAGGAAGATCGTAGGAGATAAGAAGTTAACCTGGGAGGGCTAAAATCAACGATGGGAATTGTATAAAAAACAAGTCTTCCTTTCTCAGTAAGGGTGTTGGGGGACAACCATTTTCATTTTCTTTTCCAAGCAGAGGAAGACAAGTCTAGAATCTTAAAAGGCTGAGTAAGTGTTCAAGATAATGTTGCATGATTCATCTTTAAAGATGACTAGCATTTCACCTTATGCATTTGTACAGATGTAAATAAATATTATAAGTTATTTGTATTTATAAAATATTAAGATTATAAGTTAGATAATAGTATTGTATTTTAAACATAGGGCATTATAAGTTTTTGTTTTTACATATAATAATAAATTTATAATTTGGATAATAGTATTATAGTTTAAAATTTAATCATTGGTTAAAATTAATAGTACATAACGATATGATTGCATATGAATAATAATGATGACATAAAATGTAATAAATAATGTATTTTTTTGTAATTTTGAAGGATCATGATCAATTAATAAGTTGAAAAATATTAAATGTATTCTAACAATTGCTTATTTGAATTGAAGAAATTTTATTATGACATTTAAAAAAAAATATTTAAAAAACAATCGCTTAATCATAAAAAAATATAATATAGAATAAATAACATGAAAAAAAGGTTTTGCAATATAATCTTTTATGTTTATTTAACTTTCATACATAATTTATAATGTAAAATATAATTACTAATTTTAGTAATAACTATTATATGATTCAATAAAAAGATATTATTATTACTCAATAAATATAAAATATAACAGTTTTTGTCTTAATTAATAAAAAAAGTAATAAAATATTTTATCATTAATGGGATAGGGTGGAATAGCGTCACATAGGTAAAATTTATTATGTTTTACTTAAGGATTTTTTTTTTTCAAAATGATAGAGATATTATATAAAAGCGCACAAATGTGCCAAAGTACAACCACTAGCTGAATACAAGGGCTGAATAGACTCGGAGGACATGTCGAAAGACCGCCTAAAACTGACCCAAACAGGGTAATACTCTAAAAACACAAAAAACACAACCGACTACAGACGCTGAAAGCTCCCAAGATGAGAATGAGAAAGAATAAACGACCCCAAAAGGGTAATATCCACTCACTCTCGGGCAGTACAAAGGCCAACGACCCAAACCAAAAACACAAGACCTAATCAACACGAACACAAATAACATAAAACAGTCAAAGCATTAAAAAATAAAACATCAACGAACAAAGCCCTTCCCCAGCATAACATACGGGCCGAACCATCAAAGAAACGGGCTACACCAAGAAAAATCCCAAACCCGAGGAACTGCTTCTGAAACTGCTGATATGCCTATACAGAAGCCGAACCCGAACCCCGAACTCGAGGTTTTATTTAATTAATTTCTAGATATATATATATATATATATATATATATATATATATATATATATATATCAGTTATTAATGATTGGAATTTAAAACCACAATTCTGAATTTCAAACTTTTTGCGAAAATTTAAAGGTAAAACAACCATTCCTACCAAAACCACAATCAACCTTTAATATATTCAGCTACTCATGTTGTTTTACACTACAAGGGCAAAATTTTTCTTTCATCCATTTCTCTACTTCAAATCACAACGATAGAATCATTTCATTTTCTCAATTTACAAATTGGAAGCAATCCGGTGTGACAAGCTACCAATTCTGTGGGGGTGCTCTTTCTCTTTCTAGAGTTTTACCAGTTCCATAGCTGTGGATGATCTCTTCCCTTTCTGTATTTTGTTTGTCCCTGTCTTTCATTGTTCCTTTGTTTTCATTTTTCTTTCTCACCCATCCCTCTTGTTATAGGTTGATCCCTCTTTGTTCGAAGTTTCTGGTGGGTTTGATGTGAAGAGTCCGATGGCGCAGTATATTACAGATAAGCTCAGCAAATTCAAACTCTTAGATAAGGAAAAGAAAGGAATAGTCTTCGGATCATGATATCGAGCCAAGATTGTAGAAATGTTCGCTTAGTTTGATAAAGAATATCGTAGAAGATAAGAAGTTAACCTGGGAGGGCTAAAATCAACAATGGGAATTGTATAAAAAAACAAGTCTTCCTTTCTCAGTAAGGGTGTTGGGGGACAACCATTTTCATTTTCTTTTCCAAGCAGAGGAAGACAAGTCTAGAATCTTGAAAGGTTGAGTATGGTCCTTTGATGGATAGTACCTTCCGCTTAAGGAATGAAAAAAAGGTGAAACAATGTTCAAGAATGAAGAACTGGTGGTGGACCTTTGGTTTTAGATTCAGAAGGGGTACTGGATTTCTGCAGAGACTGGTTTAAAAGTGGGACAGGTCTTGAATCAGTTAAAGACGTGGTTATTCCTAATCCTAGCAATAGTCTCATGAATGGCAGAGTTGTTAGAATTTTGGTGCAAGTTAATATGCTTGAGCCTATTCCAAGAGGTACCTTCATAAAATTGGGTTCAGATGAGCAATGGGTTGAATTCAGGTATGAGAATATGCTGACCTTTTGTTTCTACTGCGGGCGTATATGGCATAGTGATAAAGCATGTGATTTCAAGAAAGATGATATTCCGAGGAACAAATTGAGAACTAGTCAATTTGGGGATTGGTTGAGGAGTTATTTTTTCCCATAGTTTTGCTAGGGATAAAAAATCCTCTAGTGAAACTGTTGTAATCCTACCTCAGATTCCAGTAAGGATAAGCTTATAGGTACCACTGATGAGGTTCCTATTAATCATGTGGATCAAGGGAATCTGGGTAGTGATAAGGATAACACAATTTAGTTGAGGGTGATCCTACTAATAGTAAGTTAGAGGGGGTCAGTATTGGGGAGAATAGAACTGAGGTGAGCACTAAGGGTTTACTGATTCCCATACAGATAAGGAAGCCTGCATGAGTCTATGGATTTAGATATAATTAGAGGTCAGGACCTAGATCTGAATAATCTAGTGAATGTGCCTGTTGCTCAGAGTTCAACAACACCCTCCCTTTCTAAATTCGAAAAATCATTCGCTAGATTAACTAGGGGTAGAGTTTCAACTGATAAGGTCCATAATGCTATGTCTCAAGTTCATATTCTCGTTGTTTCTAATGATAACCAAGGTAACATAGGTGGAATCACCCTCTATCTTTCCCCTTGAGTACGATTTTAAAAAAATAAAAAAAATAGAATCTCATGTCTCTAAGAAAATGGTGGAGGAAACCAACCATAACTGGTCCCAAAGTGATAAATGAGAGTCCTCATGTGGAATTGTAGAGGTTTGGGAGGATCATCTACAATTCTCCAATTGAAGGATAAATTAAAATCTTCTCTCCCAGATTTTGTGTTCATTTCAGAAATAAAAAAGAAATAAATCTTTTGTTGATACTTAGTGTAAAAACTTACCTGTTATTAGTAATTGGGAATATATGCCTTCTCAGGGTAGAAAAGGTGGTATTTTGTTAGGGTGGTCTCTTAAGGTTAAAAGCTTGGGGGTTGGCAGACATAAACCTTTTTTATATCAAGATATTGAGGACTTGATCGCGAATCAAATTACGGCTATTTTAGTCTTTCTCAATATCGAGGATAACACCTTTATTTTTATTTTTTTGGAAAGACGAAGAAAGAAATTCGATTTTCTCGTTTATTTCCTATGACGACGAACAATCGAATTCTCGTATGCTTACTTCCAAAAGGCAGAGATTGAAAAGCTATAACTCCTAGCCCTTATTATTTCTACGAGTTTTAGCTTTCGGAACAACCTTATCTGCCTAGAAATAGAGCCCCAAGACTTCCACTCAAGTATCCTTCCGCTTTCATAATACACTGGCTTGCTAACCCCCTCTGTTGCTTCAAGCTGGGATTCTGCCTTCTGCCATTCTTTCTCTTCTTCCGCGGGAAAGATTTTTTATTCATATCTCATAATGAGAGATAAAATTTAGGAATCCACTTATGTAATAGAGTAGATCCACTAAAGTCTTCAGCAGCGGTGTAGGATCAGATCCAAATGATTGTAAGTCTTTTCTTTTTTAGGGAGGAAAGTCTTTTTCAAAAATTCTATATAATATATGAAATGGAGATAGTTACCTTTCAGAAAAATCTAAGGATATGTAATATGCTACAAAGAAGCATTAAAGGGCTATGCAAAATGGACAAAAGAGAGCTACAGGTCAGTTATATCGAGCCTTTCTTCTTTGAGAAGAGCTTGCGCACTAGCATTCCTTCACCCGATCGGAGACTACCCGACAAAGTCCTAATTGGAGAATTCCTTCAGTGTTGGAATTTGACTTCACTGCGCCTCACTTCGTTCATTGGGTCGATGTAATTAAGTGCAGAGGCTTAGTCAAAAGAAAGCTTTAAACTATCTTGGGCTTAAGCAGTCTCCCAAGGTCTGGTCGTAAACTGAGGCCCGAGTAGAACTCATGTTCAATAATGAAATGGAAAAGAAATCCCAGAAAGGAAAAAAAAGACAGAATCAAAATGAGAAATTCTATTGAATTATCTCAGATTGGTATTATAAAGAAAGGGGAATGGCTCGGCTATCCCACCTAGCCAAGCCAGGAAAAATAGTGAAGGGCAGAGGATTATATAGTTTTCAGCAGAGGCTTAGGCATTTCAAATTGAGTTTGTTGGGTTGGTTAGCTACTCAACACACTAGTTCTTCTAAGATCATTAAAAGTTGCAAGTAAAAGATACACCAAGCTTACTTGGATGAGGAGTGTTATTGGAAAACCAAATCTAGACAAAGGTGGCTTAAGGAAAGGGACATAAATACAAGATTCTTTCAAGCATGTGTCAAGCGAAGATGAAGGAGTAAGTCTCTTATTAACCTGCTTAAAAACCATAGAGATATCTGCAAGAATAAGGAAGATATTGTAGAGGTTATATCTGACTATTTTCAGCATTTGTTCCAATCAGATATTCCTATCTTTGATGAGGAGGTGTAACACACCGTTTGAATAAGAGTTATTTGGGATTTTTTTATTGATATATTATTATTATTATTATTATTATTATTATTATTATTATTATTATTTTTTTTTATTATTATTACTATTAATATTATTATTTTTTTATTATTGTTAAATGCCTAATTGATTAATTGCCTATTAATATGTAAATAAATGTTAATTGTTATTTTGTGATTAAATGTGTATTACAAATGCATGTAGATATTTTATTCGGTTAATATTTTAATTGTCGCGCGATTAATCCGAGCCCGAGAACTTATTCTAAGTGTTGAACCCGGCCCAAACAACCGAACCCGGTCCACTCGTGAGCCGAGTCCCGGCCAACCGACCCGGTTTCCTCCCCTTGTGCGTTGTGTGTGTAATTATCTTGTGGCTTTAAGTAATAGTAATTAACATAATTCATGTGTATATATATATACTAGTAGTCTTTCGCCGTGCACGCACGGCGGACTAAAATCCGGTCTAAAAAATACACTGAAAATCACGGCAGATGAAACTACTATTAGTGAAAAGAGAAAAATAGAGATTATATTATTATGTTGCATGTAGACATGGCCACGGGCCAACCCGGCCCGTGGCCCGACCCGTGACCCGGTACCGGCCCGGCCCGACCCGGTACCGGTACCGGCATGAATAGTGCCGGTTTTTAGAACCGGACCGCGGCCAATCCGGTCCGGTTAAGGGTCACGGGTTTTTTCTTTTGTCCCGACGGGCCGGGCCGGGCCGCGCCGGGTCGCATTGCTTTTTTGTGGATTTTTAAGGGCCGTACCGGCCCGGAACCATCCGAGACCCGCCGGGCTGTTGAACCGGCGGTTCCGGGCCGGTTCTATGAACCGGCCCGTATGTTTCTTCGGGCCGGTTACGGGCCACAATATTGAGGCCCGCCGACCCGGCGGGCCGGGCCGGGCCGCGGCCCGGCACCTGGCCACCTCTAGTTGCATGCATAAAATAAATCTACGGAGAAGCAGCCGCCAAAAAACATTAACAAATAAGTACACTTTGATGATATTCTCAAGTAGCAGAACACTACACAAGCATAAAATTTCAGTACTTTGTACACAAGCAACATATGTCCACTTTTGCCTTAAAAGGTAAACACGTTAACCTACCAAATACTCAAAGACAAACAAACAACTGGAAGATAATCTATGAAGGTGGGTATCACTTCAGAGTAAATAATTTCAGATCTACATAAACCATGAGATTTAGCATAAAACTTTAGTACTTTGAACACAAGCAATATATGTCAAATTTTGCTTTAAAAAGTAAACATATTAACCTATTAAATAACCAAAAGACAAACAAATAAGGGATGGATAATCCATGCAGCTGCCTATCAGTTCAGAGAAAAATGGTTTCAGAGTTGCAGAAAGCATGAATTTTTTTTTTTTTTTTTTTTTTTTNTTTTTTTTTTTGCGAACCAATCTTGAAAAGTTCATTTTTTATTTATTTATTTGAAAAGCCGAAGTGAAAAACTGAACATCTTATGTCAGACAACACCATAAAACCATAACACCTCAACACTTTTGACACAAACAATATATATGAACATCTGTGTTCTTTTGCTAACCGAAAAAATGTTTGCGATTTCTTATTTAAATTGTATAACTCGCCCAAACACTGCTTGTACAGCCTCAAACACTTCTTCAACTGGGTTTGCAGCATTTATCTAAATTGAAAATTCAAAACAAGAAAAATGATAAAGGAAAATTAAATGTCATGAAAACAAAGACATGCACACAATAAATTAATAACAGGAATTAATAAGGATATATATATATATATATACCAAAACCAGACGAAGAACGAGAGGAAAGCGAAGGTGGATTATATTTAATGCAATTCACATGGTTCCTACTCAACAGATGCCTCTCCATTTCCTCCTCTGGACAATCAAAGAAGAGTATAAATTCTGACACAATTCCAGTCTACACAAAAAGAAAAACCAGAGCAGGTCCCTGTGTATATCAGTCGATGATCAAATCACCACAACAAAGGGGTTAATAGTAAAATATAATCAACAGGTATACAAAATAACATGACAAAGGGAAAAACACAAAATCCCGAGCCAGATTCGCCACCTGTCCCGGGGCTGTGATCTGCCGACTTAACTTTCGGAAAAACATATAATCCACTGGGAGATTCGCCTCGTGTGTGAATAGGTACAACCGATCGCCAGCCATCTTTAAATTTCATGTTAAAACTGGGAAATAAATTTAAGGGTCAGAATAACTCTACACGAGTAGAAAATGTTTTATTTGTAAAAACATCAGAAAATTTGACAGCTTCAAATAAAGATAAAATATTCAGTCAGCAAGAAAAATGTGCAATAATAATATTTTCTACTTCGATCAATTTTGCAGTTGTCAAGTCATTGACGGTGCTAAAAACATCCTATAAACGTGTCCCTAAACAATCATGATCATTAAGTTTTTGAAAAATCTAATCCTTAATAAACGTAAACTTATCTGGCCCGTATTCTACCAAATCTACGAAATAAGCAGGGAATAGTAAGTAGCTATTGCTTTGTATTTTTTTCAATTCGAAGGAAGTAATTCTCTACGGATTTAGAAACTCATTTCTTTTACAAAATGTGACATAACGAACCAGGTCCAATGAGCAAACTTTACATTGATACAGAGTCAATTAAGTTGAATAGCTCTTTGGAGGCAAGGTATAGCCAAACTCCGGTAAGGAAAAGTCCATGGGACGAAAATAGAATTACAGAAGCTCAGTGCAACTGCACCATAATTATATCTTCGAATTAGCTTTCAACTTCATGATAGTGTGCGTAGTTTGTAAACGAACCTACAATTGTTTGTAGTCCTATGCGAAAGAAGATTACTTGAAACCCCCATCGCAAAACACCCGATAGCTGCTCAAGGACCTAGTCTTTATCCTGTTACACAAAGCATTGCGGGCAAGTTAATCGTCAGTCAATCTCAATATCTTCTAAAAACTTATTAAAAAAGATCAAAGAAGCTGACAAACATCAGTAAGAACACATGATATGTTTTAAAGATTTGTAACAGATAAAGTTTGGTGAAATATATAATGAAAAAATTAACTAGTTCAGCTATTTAACTGCATGCAAGGGTGCCTCTTCTAGTAGCCTTCCAGAATACACCTCGAAACGACAAAAATGAGATAATGTTTAGCTAGAGCACCTAAAAGCAACACAATGTCGTTTGTTTATTTTTGTCAGTTGACACTATTTGAACCAAAATAAATGAAAAAACAAAGGAAAAAAGATTATCACAACTGCTCATCAACAAGTGAAAAATCTGCAAGAAGCTGCAGTTTTCCTGGGACATATCTGCAACATCAATGGTGGAAACACAAAGACATATCCATACTTACTTCAGCAGCATTCTGCGGCTCAAAGCCGAGTTATAATAGGGGAAGTGTTTCATCTTGAACCCTACAGTCGCTGTTGCTTCTCGGTGGAAAATCCTTGAACCACCAGATATTCAAAAAACCAGTTGATTTACTCTTTGGCGAATATACCGGCAACAGAAGTATGAAGACCAAAATTCTACAAAAATTCATTTTTTTCTTTCACAATACATATAGAAAAAGGAAGATTTGCATCAGATTCATTCTATGTTGTCTCTGTATTTACAAAAAACCCTCATTTTCATACCACACAATAGACCCAAAACCACTTCTATTACAACCAAAGGTGGTACCTTTCTAGCAAGTTTCCCTTAAAAAACCAACTTTGTAATAAGAGGAATATAAATTATCGGAGAGGAGGAATAATTTCAAAAGAAACTATATTTTGAAAAAAAAAAAATCGGAGATTATCAATCGAGTAACTTCACAAACGCAAGACTAAGTTCTAGGAGGAATGGCAAACGAGAGAGAGTGAAGAGTCAACAATCGGCAACCATGGAAGAAAACAAAAAAACACAGAAATGATGGTGTTTTCGAAACCAGGTACTCCAAATTCTTATTTCGACACGATTAACAATCAACCATAGAACTTAGGTGTTAACCATCAGAAATTGGTCAAAAAATGATCTTTTAAATATTTAGTGGTATGATATTCTGCTCATACCTGTATGATAAGGGTCGGTGCGTCAGTGGACCTAAAAGACGAGCCAAGATATGGCAATCTAGGATTTTGAAGATATGGGACAAATGTTAAAAAATAATCAAAATTAAAATTTAATCATCATCTGAGGAAAAGCAAAAAGCTGAACATTAAAGAATAAATTTGATATCGAAGAAGAATTTGAAAGGTAATTCCATACCAGTGGAAGAGGCTCCGGTTGATGGCAGAGCTTTAATGGACCTGAAACTATGCGATTTCCTCGTCGTACCTGATATTTTCAATTAGCAACAACATTAGATCACATGAAACTCAAAACAACTGCTCCAACAGTTTCTTGCAGACAACCTAAAACTGAGAGTTTGGTAATATAAACCTAGAAATATAAAAGCGCACAAAGCAGAAACCAGAAACATTTCCTGTTGCCATTGCCCCCAAAATCTCTTGTTCAAATAAGTTGTGTTGGTCCGCCAGTGGCATAGGAATCCAACGGCTACAGTGCCCTTGATGATACCAACTCCCTTATTTGCATAATAACCTTCATAGAAGGCAGCTATACCGGCAGTGAATATCCTAGGCACTGCACAAGAAAATATTGATATATTTATTATGTCAAGTCAAATGACTGCAAAAGACTCGAATAACACAATTCAAAGATTCTAACTGAAAGAGAATATGTTAACTGGAACAAAGTGGTAGAGTTGACTTACTGCACCAAGGTTCAGGGTAAACCATGCTGACATCAATGTTGTTAATTCTCAAAGCAACACTTAGTTCCAGTCTTCCAGATCAATGTATCCCCTACCAACAATCACAGCCTTTCCATTTTTCTTTGTCTTGATTGCTTCAACAAGTTTATCGGCATCATCAATTTCTCTCAAATAAAAGATGTTTTTGGCATCAGCGCCTTGCACACCAAAGTCCGTCAATTTGATAACCTGGACAAAGCAATACATATAATAAAAAATAGGTCCACTACCCAAAAAATAAACAACACAAGGTAAAAATAAATCAAACCAAACATAATTGTCAGAAAATTCAAATATAATTATGACAAATTCCAATGAACATGTCACTTAACGGTACAACCCGTTGCTATAATCAGAATCTGATATTCAAAAGTTTCTCAAGCCGCACTGATAAGCGTCTTTGAAGAAAGATGGGCTTTCACCATTTCCGTGCTCAGGATCAGAGATATCCCTGTAATATAACAAGATAGGGATAATGTGAGATTTTTGCAGTCTTCCATTAAAATCTGAGATGAGCACTCGGTGGCAGATGACGTGCTACTGGACGGGACACTCCGAGCCATATGAGGCGGAGTAGAGGCGCCGAACTTTCCAGCTAGCGCCATGATCTCCATGGCCCTGTCTGGTCGGTAGATCATCGAACATTATGGCTTTACCCGCGAAAAAAAAGGGTGATCTCCCTGGTTTGCTTTTCTGGGACCGTCGATTTCTTAACATTAGGCAAAAAGTTTCAGAGTCCATAGTTTCAAATAAAGCAAAAAAAGGAAAGAGAGAGCACAGTTAGAAACAAAATCCAGCAAAGAAGATAACAAATCGTTCAATAAAAGCCTCACGGGAAAATACTCGGTGCGGTTCTTCACACTTCGGTCACCGGAGCAGACATTCTCGCTGCCGCTTGTCTTCGTGCATCGGTCTCCAATCTATTTTCCTGAGTAGTTATTCCCTCTGTGAATTGAAAATTAGAGTAATTGTTTGGGTGGGGTTATGAAGATGACGAAGTGTTTACCTGCTCCCGTCTCTATCTCCTGACTTGCGTGTGCGAAAATCATGTTAAAAGCAAGAAAAAAAAAAAATCTGTCTACCTCTGACCTGCGGGATTCCAGCAAAAGGAAGAAGGTTTGTGAAGCCCCATGGCGACAAAAGCGGACCCTCTTGGGGCGCTCTCTCCATCGGAGCTACTGCTGTCATCGTCCACGGACGTACCTTCATCAGCCCATCTATCGCCGCTCGTCAACTACTGGGGATCGGCCTACCGCTCGTTAGCATCTATGTACACACGCCGTCGATTGACAGAAGAAAGAGCATAAATTAGGGTAATTTTTTTGGGAGAAAAAGAAAGAAGAAGAAAGAAGAAAGAAGAAAAGAGAGAAGATGTAAATTGGAGAAGCGAAAAAATGAGAGAAGCGACTAATTGCGTGTTTTTTACTTTTTTATCATAGCCTTTTTATTTCATTGCTTTTTTACCGAATGATTGTTTCCTGTGTCAGATGTATGTTGTGAAGTGATTGGTTTAGTCGGTGAAGTTTCCAATACTTCATGAGTAAGAAAAAAAAAACCATATTGACCTTAAAAATAAAGACACTAAGGGTATTTCCAATGGTAATAGTTATTACTAGCTATATAGTTAGCTAACGTGGATGTGAGAGATAAGAAAAATAACTATTTTACACTATTGGAATCACGTACTCCTCTCACATAATCTTGGGCTACGTGAAATAGATAAGCTATTTGTTAGTAGCTAGTGACTACTCTCTCTCTTACTTTTCCCATGCCCACGTCATAATAGTTAGCCAAATAGCCAACCATTGGAGATGCCCTAAGGGGCAACTTAGTCAATTATAGAAGTGTCAAAATTGTAAATAAATCAGAACACGTGACACGTGTCAAGCAGCAGAAGTGACGAAAATGGATACTTGTCAGCATTTAAAGGGCACAAACTTATACATATAAGATATAAGAGAGATATAAGGTTTCTCAACCCTTAGCTGCAAATTAAACATCCGCAGCTTTTTGTTCTCTCTCCCTCGTGAGAATTTTTCTTTTTCTTCCCGCACACCATCGTTCATCATCAAGACCACCTTCGATCATCATCATCACCTCCACCCTTCATCACCATCAACGTCATCATTTAATCGCCATCTTCAGGTTGCCGCAACAACATCACCATCATCATCATGCTGCCCCACCATCGTTAGACTATCAGGTCGCCGCCATCATCACCTCCATCCCGCTGTTGTTCCGCCGCGACCGGAAGTCTACCACGCGGCAACACCTTCTGCGAGTCCCGCGAGCCACGTTGATTTTCGCCGCTAACCCTCTAGCGAAGTTCGCCCCTGCTCGTGTGAAGACAGCGCTGCCGCGAACCATTGATCACTACACCTGACCGTTGCCATTTCCGTCACTACAGTCTCCGGCGAGTCCCTCAGCGTTGCAGCATCACTACGAAGCCCCGCCGCTGCTGTCCATAATCCAGCGAACCTGTGACCAGACCTGCAAGTAGCCCTCTCTTCACCCTTGTTGGTGTCCCATTTATCGTGTTCAGTCGGTGAGTCAATCGAAGTTGTCGAGCCTCCTCGTTTTGGTCGAGCGCCACTAGCAAGTTCCCGTGTCCGTCGGTACCTCCGCAATTGTTTTTCGGCGTCCCTAGCGAGCCGGATCAGCCCCGCAAAACTACTTACACGCCACCCCCGCGAGCCGTTGTCGTTGAGCCCGACGGGCGTGCTCCCAGCCTCCGAACAGCCCGTATCGGCCATCGTTTTGATCGTCGTTGCGTACTAATCCCGAGAACGGTACCGAAGCTCGATTACCCTCTCGTTTATATATGTGTTTCGAGCTTTGAAATTATTTCACTATTTTGGATTATATATTATGCGTTTATGTTGGGATTTTATCGATTAATGTGAAATCGTGCAAAGTCCCATCAAATTCGTGTTAGGACAGTGGATTTTGAAACTATGTCGAGTCTTTGGTCTCATGGTGAAGGCCTCGGACGAATTGGGTGTGTTTCGGGTCCTATATGATTTTTCGAAACTGAACTAGCTGCTGAATCGTATTTAATTCATGATAAATTGTATACTGGTCCGATTGATGTGAAATATTAACTGTATATGACTCTAGTAGTTATATAGCTCGTGTATAAATTTCAGAATTTTCGGAGGTTTGTAGCTAGTTTTAAAAATTATAGTGATTTCTGGTCAGATTCATGTTAAATTCATAATACATTGTGTAGTGCTCCAAAATTAATGAAATTTTAATATGATGTCTTTCTACCTGATTTAGTTGCTGTATAAAACTTTTAGAATTTATAGGTTGATATTGATAGGGTAAATAATTTGTTTACGATTTTTACTGAAAAGTTTTTAAATTATGATAAATTGGTTATTGGATGGAAAATTCTGATTTTTGACTGAAATGCTTAGTATATTTGTACTTGCATTCTGTAAAAATATTGGAAATTTTGGAGTGGAATTAGTTCGGTTTTAATTAAAATTTGATAAACGGCTGAATCTTTTATGAATTTTCATATTTTTTGTATTTTATGTTAATTGCTGGAATTTTTATATGTTGGTCCTTAATTGCTGAACTTGCCCCAGTAAAAATATCATGTGCTAATTCGTTCGGTAGGTCGGACTTTGAATTTTATGCTCGTTTTTGCTGATACCGTATTTGAATTTTATAAAATCATGTACTTTGAATTTGAGGCTGAAACTTGGTGGTTTTTCTAAGTAATAGGAGGCGTATTTTTTTTTTGGATTAAAATTTCAGAGTCCAACTCATAGGGCAACTAGATCAACTTAGTTTTGTGTTTTGGCTAATAAATTAGAAATATGATTTTTGGAGTTAAAAACTGTAAATTGGCTATTTTTTCGTTTCTTGTTGTTTGACTTGGTCATCGTTAGTTTGATTATGTAGACTTCCATGTATGTTTTGGTTGAGTGTAGTGTCGAGTCTAAGTGTTCCAATATCCACAGGACTTCACGAACAACTTAGTCGAATCAAGTTCGACTAAGTATGATTTGTGTTTTCCATTTAAGTCAAGATAAACGTTGATTGTAGGATCTTGACTTAATGTAGGTGATTGAGGAGTCAAACCTCAACCTACGTCTTTTCTATTCGTGCTGTTATCAATCCAGAATCAAGGTGGGTTTTAATCTAAAATTTGCTATGCCGTATGTCTTTATTATAATGTTGACTTGGTATGATTTTAGTATGTATGTAAACCATGTAGCCTATCGGCGTGATCCGATCCGGCCGTCGGTACAGCTGTTCCGTCGATGTAATACGGTTACCTTGCGAGGTAAGTCTCCGTAAGACCTAATGAAAGGCCGTGTCTTGTTGTGTGAGACGTACCCCCATGAGTTAGGGTAATGAATCCCTTTTCCTTGGCTAATGAAAGATGTGTACACGTGGGTATTATGTTGTGATGTGATTAGGAGATGTGACAGAATAATTGATGTATGTTCATACTGTAACCATACCTTCTCTACATTATTTATGTTTGTGATATATATGCATAGTGGTGAGCACGTTTTTCATCTTGTGCTCATCCCCACCTGCTCTTCACCGATGCAGGTTAAGCAGGACCAGGGTGACCAGAAGAGGCGAGTGGGTCGATCATTTAATTATGCATTTTATACTTCCGTAGAATAAATAAGGCTTTATTGGACCTTTATGTGGAGACTTGTTTAAACCATTTTACAAAACGTATGACTTGTTTTATTTTTGGGAAACTTGTGGAACCCTTGATGTTGGGTACGATGTCTTGGTTTAAATATTCATGTTGAGAATTATGTCTCGTGATGTGTTTTGGTTAATAAAAACCATTTGTGAAAATCGGGTAATGAATCCCCGTGGGCCCATATAAGACTTGGGTTATGAAAAATGTTATTTAACACCCATTGAATTTCAAAAATGATCTCGAAAATTTTATACTGATTTTTGGAGAGTCCGGAATTTCTGTAAAAATCAAAGTGGGGTGTTACAGTTTGGTATCAGAGCCAGTCTGCGTTTCTGTAGACTGGTTTATGTGTGATTATGTGTCTAGACCTTGTAATATGACCACTCGTCTCCGTCACTCCGCGCTGCTTAAGGTATGTTTTATATAAGTATCAATGAAAATACTCATAATGTGAATTGTGGATTTGCACGAGTAGCAATGAAACTACTTGTGATGTTTTGCACGAGTAGCAATGAAACTACTTGTGATGTTTTGCACGAGTAGCAATGAAACTACTTGAGATGTTTTGGACGAGTAGCAATGAAACTACTTGTGATGTTTTACATGAGTAGCAATGAAACTACTTATGAGGTTTTGCATGAGTAGCAATGAGACTACTCATGAAGTGATATATATGTTGTTTTGGGGCTTAGGAAATCTATCCACCTCAGGTTATGTGAACTCTAGTGTTTGACATTGAACTCTAGTGATATAGAGTTAAGTTCGGATTCTAGAGATTCCTAGTTGTGAGTTTCAGTATATTATTATTGAGATAAGTGTTGTTTATAGCAGTTCTCGCTATAAAATTCGTTCAGTGTCCTTAGAGTAGGACCATTCGTGACCCATCTCGAAAGAGAAAGGTTAAGTACCGAGTGAACCTCTAGTGTATGAGATCACTCGGGAAATTAGAACCCTAGTCGTCGAAGACCGGGAGTGTCATTTATATGCCGCGAATTGGTTACTAATCGACCCCCATAGTTAGGACAATCTAATGTGTGTCACCGTCGTAACTCTTGGGAGTGGCTAAGCCTCGAGAGGGACAATGGTTGATAATTCTCGTACGTTAGATCGAGCGTATGTCCTGAAGACTGATGCATGGATGAAAGACGACGACATCGTCCATAGGACGAGTGGATTGCTCCGACATCGCGTGAATATCTTGTGAGTTGGCTGTGAGGCGCACAGTTGTAAAAGGTATGAATTTGTAGTTAAGCCTGATGTTGATGCTCTATAAGACTCGAGATGTCAAAGTTTATGTTTTGAAAAGCATGCTTATATGATTGAACTTGACGATTATTGCACGACTGAGATTCTTTAAAATATGTTATGTGATGGTCGTATGAGTTCATATGAATTTGTGTTAAAAATCATGTTGGGCTATTTTTGACAATTTAAATGTGACTATCTGAAAATTTGATCAACATGAAACTTGTATTACATGTTATAAGCTTTCTTTGGGAGTAGAAATCATTTTAGTTGGGGTTCTGGTTGATTTTATATGAATGTTCAAAGATGGGGTTATGCCCAGAATTTTTGAAATAGTGACAGTGTATATGACTGAAATGTATGTTCTGAAATGGGGCCTTTAACGTGATTATTCTTAAAAATACTCTTCTTGAAACTTGTAGCTTTTTTTAGTGTAGTTTAACTATTCTATTGTTCGGCGTTGACCGCCGAGTTAGGATTGTTCCTGGCGGTGACGCCAATGCTCGATCCCTTTCGGGAAAATTGTTCTTGTAATATCCCGAAATTTTATCAGCATAAATTATGTTTTAGTTCCGATAATAATGTTATCGATTATTATTTTCGGAATTAATTTATTTCAGTCGAGATTACCGAAAATTATTTTCGACGTACCGTTTACGTTCGGAATAATTTTGGTAATTAAGCATTATGTTTAATTCAATAATTAAACATAAGAAAATGATTAATTAACAATTAATCATCAAATTAAGCCTTAAGCCGTCCAAGTTACTCTTAATGCTTGGAAAAGGCCGTACGGTATGCTATCTTAATTTCTCATTTGGTAAGTATTTTCCTAAGTCTTAAGGAACTAATTTCTTCCAACTCTTTAACTTCACACGTGGCATTATGAGGGAGTTTGAAGAGGATTAGTCATCCCCAAGCCTTTCAATTAGCTTCCAAATGTTAAGCTTAGGAAGGGCCACATCCTACCCACATCACCAACATTTCTCTCGGCCCTCTTTATATATAGCCTCCGAATTTGGAAAATTTTTCCCACCCTTAGCAGCTTATATTCATCAGCACCATATATATATATTAGTCTCTAAGTTCAGCCAAGGAAACCAGCAAATTCCCTAATTTTCTATAGCATAGCATTGCCCGGCAACTTCCGCACACAAGGACACGCACGCGAGGCATAGTCCGGTTGTGATTCCGACGAGCATCTAAGAAGGTATAGTTATCCTCATCTTATAATCATGTTAGTAAGGCCATAATAAGGTTAAGAGTTCGAGTTATATTCAGAAACTGTGAGGAAATTCATGCTATATTCAGTTAGGTCATATTTAAGACAAGACCGAGTTACTTCTATTTTATTCCGGCAATTCCCGAACGTTTATTGTTTCGTCAGCCATCATTAAGTGTATCATGTTCAGTCAAATGGGATTTGTTGAGTAAAATAGAGGTTCGGTCGAGAATTTGGCTTAAAGCCAAGGACCGCACGTGGTGTGCGCGTCACGGCCGCACCGTGTTATCTTTTGTTATTGTCAAGTTTATTCGAACAATTGATGTTTAAATGATCAAGTTAGGTCATTTTATGTTCAGTTGGCTCACGTTGTTCGAGAAGTTTTCATGTTTGATGAGGAATTGGCCATAAGCCGTAAGCCTCGCACATAGCGAGGGCACTACGGCCATGTGTTTGGTCCGTTGAACAAGTTCAGCATTTTTCATGTTAATTCAGTATATCGGCCATGTTAAGTCAGGTGATGTTGTTTTATGTTGAAGTTGTCGGAAAGAAACGCCGGACGGCCGACAAGTGTTGGTTGTACATGCGCTGCCCGCATATCGCGGTAGCAGCGTACTGACAAGTGTGCATGGTGCAGGTACTGCGCGGTAGAGCGCCGTGTAAGGCTGTTACCCGCAGCAGATAGCCGTTGGCGATGCGCGTGCGCACGCCAACACCCCGTCATGCATGTCAGCGTGTAGTAACACACGACAGCGCGCAGCAACGCGCGTTCAGTAGTCGCACGCAGCGTCGCCTAGTGCACGCCTGCGACTCGGTAACGCCCACCGTCACCGCAGCAACGCGCCAGCGCGCGTGATGACGAATCGATCTTTTGTCTAAACTGGGTTGCGAATAAACGACGCACTGAGGCCTTCGTTTATTCCCGATAGATGTATCTAGAAGACGCACTGCGGCCTTCTCCTAGACACCGTGACTTCAAGACGCACTAACGGCCTTCTCTCCGACACTGCATGTAAAGACGCACTAATGGCCTTCTTTATCACACGTTAAGAACACAAGGTTCCCCCTCAAAATTGGCTCACCAATTCAATACTCAATTCAAGACTTATAAAATATGATGGGGTACATGGGTATTTATAGATACCAACTATCTCTAATGCTAATCTTACTAGGAAACTAATAAAACAATTAAATATTAAATCCTAAGTCTAGAAAGCAATAAAATCCTAAACCTACCAAATAACTATTGCTTGGCTTGCACTCCAAGCAATTCTAGAATGCTCCCTAATACTAAACCCTACGCACGTCCATCTCTCGGCCGCCTCTCGCGTATCGCGTCGCACGCGTCATCCGTGCGATGCCCCTCGGTCTCCTAATCCTTCGCTGCTTAGGCATCGCGTGCCCGTATCGCACGCGCGCGCCTGTGCGCGCGCCCAGCCTTCGCCGCCTCTCCTTTGTGCGTACGCCCAACGCCCATCGCCTATGCCTACTGCGCATAGGCATGCGCCCGCGTTAACCACACTCGCGCGCTCGCCGCGCGCCTCGCTGCCGCTACCCTTGCTTCGCGCGTCCTCACCACCCACGCATGTGTTACGCACGCCCGATCCTACCGCGCTAACCTCGCGTCCTCCTGCCCACTTGCGCGTGTCCCAGCCACAGCCCAGGCCCGTATCGCCTACGGTGCCCCCGCGTACACCCGCGCACCCGTCCATCTTGCGGCCGCGTTCTCCCCGCCGAACCCGCGTGCGCGGCCTGTCCGCCCACTCGTGCGCATCAAGTGCCGATGCGCACCTTTTGCCTTTTCGCTCCTTACTAGACTCGCCGGACTCCCAAGCCACTTCCGTATCATTCCCCTCCTCTTCAAGTCTTTCCTTGTCCCCAAGGATTAGAAAATTCAGCTTTCCATCTTGACCCTCCCTACTATCTTCATCAAGTGACCCTCCTAGATCCTCAGTCCTCAACTTAACCCTCTTGCTTGATCTCCCGAACTCCATAGTTCCTTTCCAATAATCAGTTGTGATTGGACCAAGAGTCTCCAACCACTGGCATCCAAGCACTACATCAGCTGCCTTCAACGGCAATGCATAGAGGTCCACTCTCATCCTTTGGCCTTGAGCCTTCAACTTTACACCTTTGAATAGAATATCTCCTCGTAGTGTTTCCCCGTTTGCAACCTTGACTCCAAAGGGTTTCACTTTGGTGAATGGAATCTCGATTTCCTTGGACAACTCCTCATCAATGAAGTTTAGCGTAGATCCGCTGTCGACCAACACCTCCGCCAATTTTCCTCCCACTTCAGCCGTGAATGTGATCATCTTCGGACCACGCTTCTTACTCTTAACCATGTGTAATAAGGACTCCTCTCTTGGTTCTTCTTCCTCAAATTCCAACAAAAAGACCTCCTTACCCTTGCACCTGTGTCCTGGCGTGAATTTTTCGTTGCACGAATAACAAAGCCCCTTTTCTCGCCGTCGTTGCATCTCCTCGTCGGTAAGCCGTCGTATGTTGCTCGTCGTTCAAACAATTTCTCCCATCGGTTTGCTTTCGGTTCGCGTTGGCTGTTCCTCGGTCGCGACGTGTGCGCGCTTAGTCTCCGTGCGTACGTCACTTGGTTTGGCCTTGCGTACTGCCACGAGATGATCTTCGTGCAGCCTGGCCGACTCTATAGCCGCTCGCATCGAACCTGGCCTGTCCAATCTTATCTCGGCTGCCAGCTCAGCCTTTAGTCCCCCAACAAACGTTCCTACCAACGCAGCCTCGGGCCAATCTCGTACCCTACTAGCGATTCGCTCGAACTCTCTTTGATAATCTCTCAGACTACCCACTTGTTTGATCCTTGACAACGCCTCGTTGTAGTCATGGTAGTCACTCGAGCCAAACCTCGTGATGAGCTCTTTTTCGAAATCTCTCCATCGTATGTACTCGCCATGGTTTTTGTGCATCATCCACTGCCACCAAACGTTTGCTTCCCCATCAAGGTGATAGGCAGCAATTTGAACTCGTTCGTACCTTGGCACATCATTGATCTCAAAAAATTGCACAGCCCGACTCAACCATGCGTCCGGATCTGTTCCCGTGAACGTGGGCATCACAATTTTTGGCCGTGTGCTCGCCCCATCGTCCCGTGGATCATCGCGTTCGTGGTATCGGGCACGTCCCTCGTCCCGTCGTTCGTGGCATCGTCGGCCCTCGTGGTAGTGCTCTCGGTCATCGCGTCGTGCCCGACGCTCATCGTGTGAAGCCCGCGATGCGTACGATGCGTACGACTGCCGGTCGTCCTCTTCTTCGCGCCTACGGTCGTGATGTGCGCGTTCACCATGCCGTCACCGGTCGTCGCGTTGGTAGCTCGCGTTTGATGCGTGTGTGCCCCGCGATCGGCGATCATCCTCGCGCTCGGTCCCGGTACTCACTGCCGTGGACCGTGACCCGTGCCTTCTTCTTGGCCGCACGTTCATGCGTGTTAGTTGCCCGGCCAAGTCCTGGACCATGAGTTCGATCCTTCCCAAGTTCTCGTTGGTAGCATGTTGACCATCGCCGATGATCTTCATGTTATCCTCCAAGGCTTGAATTCTTTCACGGTTCGACATCATAACCCCTTTTTTTTTTTTTTTGACTCTAAAAAATCGAAAAATAAATGGGAAAAAATCCGAAAAATTCGAACCCCCAACAAAGACTCAAAAAAAATCGAAACAAAGAGAAATTCGGCCCCTCAACAAAAGGTAATAGCCGAAAAAAAATAACAAAGGACTAACAAGTTGACACTTTTTTTTTTTAATGAAATTTCGAAAAAATTCGAAAATTTCGACTCAAAAAAGAAGAGAAATTCGGTTCCCTCACCAAAAGGAAAAACCGAAAAAAAATAAAGATAAGATAGACAAAATCTCGATCAGCACCTCTCAATGAAAGCACCAATGATGACGGATCGATCTTTTGTCTATACTGGGTTGCGAATAAACAACGCACTGAGGCCTTGGTTTATTCCCGATAGATGTATCTAGCAGACGCACTGCGGCCTTCTCCTAGACACCGTGACTTCAAGACGCACTAACGGCCTTCTCTCCGACACTGCATGTAAAGACGCACTAATGGCCTTCTTTATCACACGTTAAGAACACAAGGTTCCCCCTCGAAATTGGCTCACCAATTCAATACTCAATTCAAGACTTATAAAATATGATGGGGTACATGGGTATTTATAGATACCAACTATCTCTAATGCTAATCTTACTAGGAAACTAATAAAACAATTAAATATTAAATCCTAAGTCTAGAAAGCAATAAAATCCTAAACCTACCAAATAACTATTGCTTGGCTTGCACTCCAAGCAATTCTAGAATGCTCCCTAATACTAAACCCTACGCACGTCCATCTCTCGGCCGCCTCTCGCGTATCGCGTCGCACGCGTCATCCGTGCGACGCCCCTCGGTCTCCTAATCCTTCGCTGCTTAGGCATCGCGTGCCCGTATCGCACGCGCGCGCCTGTGCGCGCGCTCAGCCTCCTCCGCCTCTCCTTTGCGCGTACGCCCAACGCCCATCGCCTATGCCTACCGCGCATAGGCATGCGCCCGCGTTAACCACACTCGCGCGCTCGCCGCGCGCCTCGCTGCCGCTACCCTTGCTTTGCGCGTCCTCACCACCCACGCATGTGTTACGCACGCCCGATCCTACCGCGCTAACCTCGCGTCCTCCTGCCCACTTGCGCGTGTCCCAGCCACAGCCCAGGCCCGTATCACCTACGGCGCCCCCGCGTACACCCGCGCACCCGTCCATCTTGTGGCCGCGTTCTCCCAGCCGAACCCGCGTGCGCGGCCTGTCCGCCCACTCGTGCGCATCAAGTGTCGATGCGCACCTTTTGCCTTTTCGCTCCTTACTAGACTCGCCGGACTCCCAAGCCACTTCCGTATCACAGGCGCGCGACGCATAAAGGCGGCCGAGTACTTGGGACATGTGGATTGAATTGTTTGGAGTGCAAGACAAGCAAAATCAAGATCTAGTCAATTTAGGACTTTAGATATTTAGTTTCCTTCTTGCACAATAGTATCTAGAATGTTTAGGAATTTAATATTTTATTGCTTTAATATGTTTCCTAGGTAGATTAGGATTAGTCATAGTTAGGATCTATAAATAGGGAGCATCCCTCATTGTTTTTAGAGGTCCAAGAATGATGAAATAGAAAAGAACGTTTGTTCGAAACCGTGTGTTGAGAGTCGTGAGATTCGATCATGCAATCGAATTGGTGAGGCTAAGACCCGAGCCAGTTCAACGATTTAGAGAGGCTAAGACCCGATCTATTTCGAGAGTGTAGCGAGGCTAATACCCGAGTGAACTCAAGTATCGTGAGAGAGTTAGGCTAATAACCGAGTCGATCACACCTATCGTCGAGAGCAAGGCCGTGGCGAAGTCGTGATCGAGACAAGACGAGTGAACGCAACACCCGATCCGTCATCATTGGTGCTTTCAATGAGAGTGATTTATTGGGTGTTCGTGAACTTTTCCTATCCCATTCTTTTTCTTTGGTTCGATTTTTCTTGAGTCTTTTTGTTCGAATTTTTTTTCGAATTTTATCTTTAATTTTCGAAAAAATTCGAGAGTCAAAAAAAAAAAAAGAGTGTCATCTAGTCTTTTGTTATTTTTTCTTCCCCTAGATTCGAATTTTGTTTGAATTCTTCTTCTTTTTCGATTTTTTTAGAGTCTTAAAAAAAATAAAAAAAATGAGAGACATGAGATTCGAACCATTGGATGAGTTGGATCTGGAAGATCTCGCTTATCTCGAAGGTTTGGAGAGGAGTTTGACTCCATGGGAGCAAGAGTTTTTGGAGGAGCTTAACGAGCGAAAGGAGTTTGAGGAGAGGCAACAAGCGAAGGCCAAAGAGAAGCTCTGAGAATCACGCGAGGAGACGTACAAAGTGATCAAAGAGAAGTGTGAGGAGTCCATGTGTACGATCGATTCACCGGGCTATGTTGAAGAGAAGGGCGCCGAGTATGTGGTCGCCGGGATCGACATAACTGGGGTTGAAGTGAAGATCTTGGTCGAAGTTGTCGAGGACCGTGAGTGCGATACGCGCAAGGGT
>CACSLK010019251.1:4825134-4835990 GCA_902706635.1 Striga hermonthica | reverse complement strand
CCTTTACTCCAAAATACTTCTCCTCACTTAAACTCTCAATATAACTTTGATACTTTACTTTGGTGTAAAAATCTGATTTTTGAAGCCTCTATTTATAGCCAAAACTTTGGATTAAAAATATTTGGAGTATAGAAATTAACAAATTAAACAATTTAAACTTGTAAAAATTAATCACTTAAACAAGTCCTTACCAAACATTTCAAATTTTCAGCTAAGCATATTTATTTGCTCAAAATACACTTTAGTTGGCATCAAACTCGAATCATAAAAATCTGAAATTTTGTCGGTCACACGACCAGTGTCACTAGTCACACGACCCGTGTGACGCCACACGACCCGTGTCACTTGAGTCACACGACCCGTGTGAAAAAACCGAAGCTAAACTTGAATAGTGCCTTGAGCCACACGACCCGTGTGGCTTGTCACACGACCAGTGTGACTTCACACGACCAGTGTGGCTACCCACACGACCCGTGTGACTTTAAAACTTTAAAATTTTAACTTTTTAAGCCTCAAAATAGCTCAATATTGGAAATAAACTGATACTTATTACTAATAACTGAATGGGATATTACACTAATGGGTCTGAATTGGGAAATGAGTTCTGGATTTTTTACTTTAGGAATGAGGGTGATGAGGGTGTGGTTAATGCTCTTTAGCATTTTGCCTGACTGGAAAAAACTATGAACTAGAAGGCAAAGATCAGATTTAATAAGAGACCAAAAATGCTGAAAAAAGAGAGATGTCATGTCGTCTTGTCCGAGGGCTTTTTGCGGGGAGATAGAGAACAAGGCGGCCTTAACTTCTTCCTCGTCTACAGTAGCAATCATGTCAGCATTCATGTATTCAGTAATGAGAGGGGTCATGTCTTCTAAAAGAGAAACATTTGTAGTGTGACCTTGTGTAGTAAAGAGAGAGGTGTAGAAGTCTTCAATGCAATGGGCAATTTCATCCATGGAAACACAAGTAGAGGAATCTTCTCTAGTGAGTTTGGTGATTTTATTAGTTCTCCTTCGTTGGGCAGTTTGAGCATGGAAGAACTTTGTGTTCTTGTCGCCTTGCTTTAACCACGTGATCCTGGATTTTTGAGCCCAAAATTGTTCTTCCTGCTTATATGCTTCATTGAGTTGCTTTTGGATGGCGTCCCACTGCTTCCAATCCCTTAGGCCTCCTTCCCATCTAAGAGCTGTGAGTTTCCTGTGGAGAGTCTCTATGTTTTTGGCATTATCAGATTTGAAATTGCAGCTCCATTTGAGCAAATCAACTCTCACATCTTTAATTTTCCGTTGGAAGTAGTACATGGGAGTACCCAACTGGTAGTAACTCCAGGCCTTTTTAACCACTTCTTCTACTCCATCCTTTTGGAGCCATCTTTGGTCGAAGAAGAATCTTCTTTTGCTCTTGGTGGATGGTGGGTTAGAGATGAGCGTAAGCATACCATGATCAGATGAACTCAGGAAAGTGTGCAGCACCTCAGAATTAGGATATAAGGATAGCCAACCAAGAGAACAAAAAATTCTATCCAGTTGTTCTGCAACAAAGCCTTCTTCGCTCCGGTTGTTGGCCCATGTGAATTTATAGCCTTGGATACCTAGGTCATGCATACTCATCTGGGAGATGAAGCCATTGAAACCACTGAATGAGGATAGTGGTCTTAATTTTCCTCATTTGTTTTCCTCTTGACAGGTAATTTCATTCCAGTCGCCTCCGACAAACCAATAATCCCCCCATTTAGTCTGCTCTTGGAGAAGAAAGGCCCATTGCTCTTACCTGACATGCTTTTGAGTGCTAGCATAGATGAAAATGGCCTAGCATGTTTTGTCCAGCTCCTCATCCCAAAACTCCACTTGGAAGCAGAAAGAGTTTTTCTTGATTTGGAAAATGTGGACATTCTCATCCCATAAGAGAAGGATGCACCCGTTTCTTCCTTCTGGGTCAAAAGCAGACCACTTGTCTCCTATCCCTAACTTCCTACTAACAGTCTGTACAAATTTTTGTTTTTTTTTTGTTTCTGAAATGAAAGCAAAAATGGGGTGGTGGAGTTTCCACGACTCCTTGAGTTGGGAAATTGCAGAGGGCCCACCCAGTCCTATACAATTCCATAGCATTGTCTTCATTGATCCGGTTGGGGCCATTTTGGGCTGGCCTCCCTCACCCATGAGTCATTGGTTTTTTGTTTCTTCAGAAGGATTTGAGTATCCTTTGTTTCTTGGTCAGACTCTTGCAGATCATGTTCTGAGGTTTCTTCTGCAAATGGAAATGGTCTTTTATTTGATGTTGTTCTTGTAGATGGAGTGTGAAGGTTGACGTTGATTGGTTTTGGGGGTTGTTGTCTTTTCCATTTTTTGTTGCTGATAGCAGTCTTATGTTCATCAGGTTTAGAGGATTCGGGAGTGTCATTGTCAGGTGAGTTTGGAGGTAGCTTCAAGGGGTCTGGATTTAGGGGCTCAGAGGAGTCCATGAGGTCTTGGTGATCTGGGGTAATTATAGTATGAGCGGGGGGTGGTAGAGATTTGGGGATGACAGCTGATTTGGGGGTTCCATTGGGACTGGTTCTGAGAATATCTATGGAAGTTTTTGCTTGAAGGTTTTCTTGATTGGTAGTGTTGGTTTGAGGTATAGTTAGCTGAGGTGTATTTTGTTCTGGCGGGGTATGGGGGCTGGATTGAGAGGGATTGATTTGGGGGCTTTTGAGTTGGTAGTAGGGTTTGGGGAAAGTGTATGGGCTATTGAGTTCTGATAGATGGGGTCAGGGGCTCTGAGCCACTCACCATAAGTGCCTTCCTTGAGTTTGCCTTCTTTGATATATGAAGATCTTTTGGAACAACCTCTATCAAGATGCCCCAATAAGCCACAGTAGTAACAGAGCCCTACTAGCCTCTCATATTTGAGCTGTATTACTGTTTTAATCCCATCTAGTTGGAGAGTAGCAAACCTGAGCAGGGGCTGTTCAATATCGATAGTGACCAAGAGCCTGAGGCATTTACCAGCAATGGCTCCTGTTTGCGGAATTATAACATCTTTGATGCCTTTGAATGCCCTCCCTATCTTTAATCCAATATCCGATGAAATCCAGTGTATAGGTATAATCCAAGCTTGCACCCATATGTCGAGTTCTTTGAAGACTTGGTGCTCGGCATTAATACCCTCTCGCCATTCTTTGAGAACGAGGAATTGGTTCTCAAATATCCAGCAGACGCCTTTGAGTACCTTCTCTTTATCCTCAGTGTTGGCAAACAGAAATTGGAAGTAATTATGGTCGAGCTCTCTTAAAGTCACCGGGGATTGAATATGTCATATATGAGATAGGACCAGCTTCAGCCCAAACGGATGAACTTTCTTATTCCCAATGATCTTCCCAAAGAGGCTTTTAGCACATTCTTCTTTTCCGAACTGAATATCGCCAGAATCTAAGGGAATGGCATGCACTTCCTGCTCTGACAACTGAAAGTCCCCTAGTTTCTGGATTAAGTCTTCTTCCTCCATGACGAGACACGCGAGCTACTGTAGGGGAAGAGCGGGGCCACCTGTTCAATATCCAACCTAGAAACGGAGAAAAGCGAAACAAAGGGGAGAATGATAGATTAGGGTTAAGGAAAAACTAGAAATACCAGAAGAGATTAATGAAGTAGCCTGCAAATGAGGAATAAAGGCTCCAAAGGAGAATGAATAGCCCTAGATCCAGAGGAATTGTACGCCAAAATCTATGGGATTAATCGCCCTCATGACGAGAGAATTCTTTTTTTTTAAGGTTATTCAATTCAAGTTTTTGGATGATTTTTTTTTCAAATGATATATAACTCATATCACAAATAAAAGTACAATCGGAGACTCACTAGTCCTAATAAAAATAAATGGAGAACCACACCATCATGGTGGTCAGACCAAACACCAACAAAGTACTAAAGGCATAGACAAAGTTATGAGACATAATCACTTCCAAAACTAAACCAACACAAACCACTGTTAAAATAGAATACTTGGCGTTCCAATCTGATTGGATCTTTTTCTACTTGTAAAGACAATTTATTGGAATTTATATTATTTTGAGGCATTTCTTAATTTTATGTCTTTGCATTTATCTCATATTTGCACATATGATAAAGTCCTTAGATCATTATTAGCTATGAGACATGGTTGTGCATTCGATGGCAATCATGGAACATGCCTTTAAAGCTGTGATCTTAAATAAGTTCCAAGTCGATGGGTATTTCAAGACAGTACATTCAATAACCCGGTTAGACTTGTGCATATGATGCATGCTCGTCGGACGAGGATGTTGCATTCCATCGGCCTTAGCGTGTGGACGCAAATGCATATATGCGGGTGCTTGTTGGGGAACAAGTTTACTGAACATGGCCCGATGAAAATTCTTAGTTGGAAGTTTCTAACTGTCGAATAAGAATTTTCATGTTGCAATAGTACATTATTGATCCTTTGACTTGAGGTACGATAGTAATCTTGTGCATGTTGTACTTACTTTGATTTATACTTTGATTGCTGGACAATCATAAAAGGGATATTTTGGGTATTGTATCAATCTGTATGGAGGTTTGTCTGTGGCCAACACAGAATTCGACACTTATGTGGATAAGTGAATTTTCTATGTTTTTCATAGTTTGTGATTCAAAAACCTTGGCCAAGGCGAGATGAATATGGATTCATAAAGGAATCACTAAACTTGAAATGGAATCATAGTTATTAAATCAATTGGGTTTCGACTTATAAATCCATGCCCAAGATTAATCGGGAAATTAGTTGTCGAAAGGATTTTACATGTATGCACTTGCAATTGGAAAGGTTTACTCGCTATTTCACATAGCACTAGATAATCATGCTACTTGCTAGGTGTTACCATGATTTGTGGGTTCTTGAAATTAAGGAGTTAAGTTCAAGAATATAAATTAATTAGATTAATTTAAATTACAAATGAGTTGTAAACCCACTACTAGTGTTAATCGTGAACTTAAAAGGGTCACACCATATTTTGGATGTTGACATTTTAAAATTGGTAGTTCCAATAGTTGGATTAATTGAAAAGGCTTAATTAAATAATTTAATTATTTAATTAAATCTAATTTTGATTTTATGACAATTAAAGGAATAGTATAAATTAATCAATTGGATTGATTAATTGGGCTTTGGATATTGATTAATTGGGCTTTGGATATTAATTAAGTAATTATTGGAATTACTAAATTAATAGTTGAATTTTAAAGTTACTTTAAAATACAAATCCAAATATTAATAGGATTAATAAGTTAAAGCCTATAATAGAGCAGAAATTCTATGGTGCCACATGTGGCACGTGTTATGGTGCCACAACATGATGTGACACATTATGATTGGTGTCACAACATGATGTGTGATAGTTGTGGTACCAATCATAATGTGCCACATCATGTTGTGGCACCATAATATGGTGCCACATGTAGCACCATAGAATTTCTGTATAATAGAGAGGAGATTTTATTTTGCTTGCGAGATAAGATATTGACCAATTAATTTGAAAGTTAGTTTCATAATTATAAGTCATTATCTTTTGTTTATTCTTTAATTAAGATTAAAGAATTAATAAAAAAGGAAAAAAAAATAAATATCAAGTGGGGCGGCAATAGGTTAGCCGCCACCACATTTTATTTTGCAAATATGTTGTATTTGTGTACATGTGATGTACAAAAGAAGGACTCTTCCAAAATCTTTTTATATATACATGTGATGTATATCAAGTGGATGTGATGCTCTAAAAAGATAGTCTACTGAGCTCTTGTCATTTTACGAAAAGAAAAAAAAAAATCTCTCCTCTCTTAATTGACTTCTTCACGAGATAAATTCTACTAGCGAAGAAGGTTATCTCGGTGTTGGAATCCAAAGGTGGACTTGGTTAGAGGGGAGACACGTGGATCACTACGGCGAGACGAGAAGACGGTGATAGCCACATATCTGGGATCCAATTCCCTCATCATCGTCGCTATTTAAAGAAAATTAAAAGTAAATTTCGAAATTACATACAAATCAAAATTCGTACTATTACGTGATTTTAAAAGATGCTAATCGATACAATCGCTACGTGAGCCGACGGGTTTAGTATTTATTCGATAAGTACTTATTTATTTGTTTGATTTCCGCTGCGTTTGACCCCCTGCGGTATAGCGAACTAAAGAACCACATACGCTAAAATGAAAAGACCCCCAACAGAATAATGGAACGAACCCCAACGGAGTAATTAAACGACCCCCAACAGGGTAATGAGAAACTGAGGTCAAACGGCCCAAACCAAAAAAAACACAGGACAAGAACACACAGGCAAACAACCCATACCAAAACACACACCTACCACAGAAAGACCTAAAAAAAAGACATAAACTAATAATAAATAAAACCCTTCCACAGCAATCAGTCGAACCTAACCAGTGGAGAAACAGTCGATATCAACGAATAATTCAAGTCCACGGGACGACTTCCGAAACTGCCACAAGGCCTATATGAGAAGTCAAGCCCGAATGTGAACCAATCTCTGAAACGACCCGCCACAACCTTGTTCGCCTCTTTTTTTCCAAAAATGTTGTAGCAGATGAATCGATGCACAACAGCAGTGGCCAGGTCCTGAATAAGCCCATTGGACATGCCGGCGGAGTCCCAAGTTGTATGTGGGGAGAGCTCGGCCCAACTCTTCACTGGGTCAAAATCGATGGCCTTACTCCTCGTACCGGCTATAGTGAACCCGAAAACCTGCTACATCACGGCATTGTCCACCGTAAAATCTTCCCCCTAAAACCGGCAAGTGAAGTACTCGTTCCCATCGGCGAGAACGCATAAGCTGAAAAACTCGAGCATAAGGCGACGATGCGATAGATGTTCGATCTTGGCATATTCGGTTAAATTGAGTCCAGAATGCCGAGATCGTTCAAGAGGTCCCAATCTACCGCTTTCGGCCGAACCACCTCTTTTTGCGAGAGGCGGGCGTAAATATCGCCCTCTTTTCTAGAATAAATCGGGAATGGAGCATTGTATTGGTCTGAAAGGTTATCTCGTTCAACTTCCAGAGAGGCATCTCGGGATGAGGATTCGCCCGCTTTTCGCTTTTTAACCGGCTCATGGGCGGTTTTCTTCTTAGTGGGGCATATCGGAGTCTTGCCCATTTGAAAAAAAAATTGAAGTGTCTTACGGGCAATATATCGAACACCTTGAGTGTACGAGTTTGGAGTGCAAGCTTTAGAGGAGATGACAATGGAGGAACCCCACTATTTTCAATTTCAACTCAACAATAACAACCACACTTATTCAACTTCTTTGAAACAATAGAAAACCGTGCTTACCAGGCGTTGATTCTCGACAACGCTCAGGACAACGAAACCGAGGCCGGAGATGGGTGATGAACGACCGGCTTGGTTGCAGTGAACGGTCGAGAAGAACTGACCGGAGAGAGGACGCCGGTGACTTGCAGGGTGGAGAAACGCCGTCAACGGAACCGAATTGTGAACGGTTCAGGGCTGTCAAATTTCGGCTCAAAATTCGTAATGAAATGACGGAATTCGGAAGTGGATGATAACCTCTTGAGATTTTGATTGATTTTGGCGAGAGAATTTGATAAACGGACGGTCGATGGAAGCAAACATGATCGCCTATGTGTGTAGGGTTTTTGAAGAGATGAATTATGCCAAAAATCTGAAGGAGGTGGGCTTTTAATCGTGGTGTCCGCGGGCCGCGACTTACTGGGGTCGCGAGTCTTTTTCTTCGCCGCGGCCGCGACGTGACTCCGCGGCCGCGAGATTTCAGAAAAGAAACTTCGAGCTTGGGACGCAACATTAACTCGCCGCGGCCGCGGCTAAGAGAAAGCCTGTGGTGAAGATTTTTTTTTAAATATATATATATATATAAAATAAAACAAAAAAAATGTACAGCGGTACAAAAGATACGCGTGATGTCTCGATCAAGTGTAGGATAGGTCGCCGAGACTGACGGTCTCGACATGCCGCTTTCCGAACTCTCCATCGAAATATAGTTTCACTCTCTGCCCGTTAACCACGAATAGGTCACCATTAGCTGGGTTACGAAGTCGGACAGCTCCGAAAGATAGCACCTCATCAATGATATACGACCCACTCCAACGAGATTTTAGCTTTCCGGGAAATAGACGAAGGCGGGAGTTAAATAGAAGTACCTTCAAGCCGGGCTCGAGATTCTTACGAACAATAGTAGCATCGTGAAGTTTCTTCACTTTGTCCTTGTAAATCTTTGCGCTCTCGTAAGCCTCATTCCTCAACTCTTCGAGTTTCGAGAGCTGTAACATCCTCTCTCGCCCGACTGCGTCAAGGTCAAAATTCACCTTTTTGATTGCCCAAAACGCCTTGTGCTCAATCTCAACTGGTAGGTGGCACGATTTTCCATAGACTAGCCGAAAAGGGCTCATCCCCAAAACTTCTTTGTAAGCTGTCTTTGGGCCCACAGTGCATCGTCAAGCCGACTCGACCAATCCTTCCTAGACGAATTCACTGTCTTCTCGAGAATGGTATTTATCTGCTTGTTACTCGTTTCTGCCTGGCCCGATGTTTGAGGATGATAAGGAGTGGCCACCTTATGAGAAATACCGTATTTCTTCATCAGCTTTTCAAAGACACGGTTGCAAAAATGCTTCCCTCCATCACTCACAATAGCCCGTGGAAAACCGAACCTGCTCAAAATATGTCCTCGCAAAAACTTGATAACCACATTAGCATCACATGTCCGTGTGGGGATGGCCTCAACCCACTTGGACACGTAATCTACAACAAGAAGAATATATTCAAAACCAAAAGCTTTGGGAAATGGTCCCATAAAGTCAATACCCCAAACATCAAAAATTTCAACTTGTAAATTGTTCACAAGGAGCATTTCATTCCTAGGACCAATGTTCCCAAGTCTTTGGCATCTATCAAAAGATTTGCAAAAACTATGAGCGCCTCTAAAGAGAGTTGGCCAAAACAAACCTGATTGGAGGACTTTAAAGGCGGTCTTCCGTCCTCCAAAATGTCCCCCACACTGGAGCTCGTGGCAAAAGGTAAGGACATCCAATTGCTCTTCCTCGGGCACACACCTCCGTAGAATGTCATCTTTTCCTATCTTGAAAAGGAATGGGTCATCCCAAAAATAGCTCCTGCACATCAACACAAAACGTTTCCTCTCTTGGGAAGAGAGGTTAGCTAACAAAACACCATCTGATAGATAATTCACTATGTCTGCATACCAAGGAACACTAGTTACTTCACTTGCATGCTCATATGGAAAATCATCATTGATACAAAATTGCTCATGCAATGCAAGTGAAGGATCAGAAGGAACAATGCGAGACAAGTGGTCAGCAACAATATTTTCACAACCCTTCCTATCACGAATTTCGACATCAAACTCTTGCAACAACAAAATCCACCGAATAAGCCTAGGTTTTGACTGAGTTTTACTCAAAAGATACCTAAGAACTGCATGATCAGAATGTACAATCACCTTAGATCCCAAGATGTAGGACCTAAATTTTTCAAGAGAAAACACAACAGCTAATAGCCCTTTTTCAGTGGTCGTGTGATTCAATTGGGCACCATTTAAGGTCAAGCTAGCATAGTAAATTACACGAAGCAATTTATCAACATGGTGGCCCAAAACGGCTCCTACAGCAAGGTTTGATGCATCACACATAATCTCAAAGGGCAAAGACCAATCAGGTGCAATCACAATAAGAGCAGTCACAAGATTATTCTTCAATTTATCAAAAGCCTCAACACATGCATTATCAAACACAAATGGCACATCATTAGCAAGCAAGTGAAACAAAGGATGGCTGATTTTCAAAAAATCTTTAATAAATCTCCTATTAAAACCAGCATGACCCAAAAAAATTCTAACTTTCTTAACATTCACAGGAGGGGGGAGTTTGTCAATCACATCAATTTTTTCCTTATCAACTTCAATTCCACGACTAGATATCACATGACCCAAAACACAACTCCACTCGTCACCATGAAGTGACTTTTCTCCCAACTCAATTTAAGTTGGACTCAATACACCTCTCAAGCACACGAGATAAATTATGGAGACAATCAGAAAATGAAGTACCAAATATAGAGAAGTCATCCATAAACACCTGTAAGCAATCCTCAAGCATGTCGGAGAAAATAGAGAACATGCACCGTTGGAAGGTCCCGGGTGCATTGCATAGGACGAAGGACATGCGTCTGAAAGCAAACGTGCCGAATGGGCACGTGAAGGTTGTCTTAGGCTGGTCCTCCGGAGCTATGGCCACTTGGTAGTAGCCCGAGATCCGTCTAAGAATAATAGAACTGGTGGCCGGAGAGTCGGTCGAGAATTTGATCGATAAACGGCAACGAGAAATGGTCCTTCTTGGTCACGACGTTGAGTCGCCTGTAGTCAGTGCACATCCTCCACCCGGTGGTAATGCGGATGGGAACCATCTCTTTTCTTTCATTCTCAATCACTATAATGCCTCCTTTCTTCGGCACCACATGAATGGGGCTGACCCACTCACTATCTCCCACCGGATAAATGAATCCCTCAGAGTAAAGTTTCAGCACCTCCTTCTTTACTACCTCCATCATGTTCGGGTTGAGCCGCCGCTGGCTATCCCAAAATGGTTTGGCACCTTCCTCTAAGATTATCCGGTGCATGCACGTGGACGGACTGATCCCCTTGATGTCACCGAGGCTCTAACCAATGGCCTTCTGATTCTTCTTAAGTACCCCAATCAGCTCCTCCACTTCTTCCCGGTTGAGTTCGGCAAAGATGATAACTGGCTTTTTCTTCTCATTATGACACTACAAGAAATCTGCCGAACAGTGACGAAAATTCATGTGACGAAAATAAAA
>CACSLK010019251.1:4759540-4775930 GCA_902706635.1 Striga hermonthica | reverse complement strand
CTTGCTGAATCACTGGAACTTGAACATGAACATGATTATTTATTAACAAAGGCTAGCTTAACATTAAAAGCTAGTATTTTCCTTTATTAATAAAATGCGGGGCGTTACATTATCAGATGCGCAAAATCTTTGTGAAAATCCATTTGGATCATACTTTTCCTCAAACATATCCACTCAACCCGGTCAAAAGATTTCATAAGATCTATTTTAAGGACCATGAAGTAATTGTTGCCTGATGTGTGTCTGTTGAAAAGATGAAAATTCTTGAGCTATTATTAGGTTATCCATTAACAAGCTTTCCTTAACAAAAGCAGATTGATAAACACTAATACAGACATTTAGACAGATCATAAGTTTTTGAGCTAGAATTTTGGCAAGAGTTTTATACACCACACTGCAAAGGGTATAGGCCTAAATTGACATAAAGTATGAGGGCTTGGGACCTTAGGGACTAACGAAAGGATGGTTTCATTCCAGTATTTAAGAAGGTTAACTGACTAAAAGAAACTGAGAAGAGCTGCTTAGAGATCTTTCTTGATAAGAGTCCAAAAGTGTTGGAAGAAGAGAGCACTCATTCCATCTTCACCAGGTGCCTTTTCACTGGTCTCAGGAGAGTTTGGTTCATGTCATCATATATGGTTTTTGGTATACGGTGCAGAATTGAATCATCACCTCCACAACTGCCTTCTGTGGAGAAAAGAGTTGCGTAGATGTAGCGCCCCGTTCGATTTATAGAATTTCTCGGATTATTCTATTTATCGAATCTTAATTTTGAGATTATATTTTATATTATTATATGTATACTGTGATTATATAGCTCGTTTTATTTTATTTTATCAATCGTCGTTTGAATTTTTGGTTTAATCGCGTAAGCCGAATTGTTGTTCGTTTGAATTCGTTTTAGAACCCTTGCGACCCGAACATCAAAACGAATCAACAAGACCTTAAGACTATTATATTACCATCTCTATAATAGTATTTTTATCCATAAAAACCGAATTAGAAGAGGAAAAATTGATTGTCGTCAAATTCTTCGGTTTTCAATTATTGTCGGATTTTAAGTCCGATTTCGGTTCCGTAAAATTTATTTTCTTCTTAATCCTTTAGTAAGCATAAAAAATGAAGTTAATAAGTTTTGTTCAGCTATTTTAAGTACCAAAACCGAATCCATACTCATGCATGAGTTAGAGAACCATGTTACTCTCTTTTGGCATCATGTGTTGGTAAAATATTAGTTTTAGGTTTAGATGGGATCTAAATCTTATGTCCCCTCTTATCATGTTCTTGTGTTTCATTCCTTAGCTGTATTAGACCATTAAAAACCTGAATAACTTGAGCAAATAGAGAGAAAATCGGATTTCAAGCAAGATAGGGAGAGAAGTAGAAGAACCGAGCAACACCTCTTTCATTTCTCCACATTTTCGTTTTCTTGAAGGAGGTAAGGTTCCTCTGTTATGACTTCAAGCAATTGTTTGCTGAAAATTTGTTCTTCATATGAAATATAGTTCATCTTGTTAGCTTTCTCTAGCCTTTGGAATTTCATGAATCCGAGTTATATCGAGTGAGTTATGATTTTTATAAAACGAGTGCACAAACAGTTTTTTCTGGATCCGGCAGCATGAGTCTATATAATGTTTGGCCTATTTATGGTGTCATAATGTAATCTAGTGAATTTGTAGTCTTCATAAAAGTTATAGTTCTGTTGATTAGCTTTCTAATTAGATAGGATTCATGCTGAGTTGATATCTATAGCTCGAGTTGTGTTCATATGATTTTAGATATACATGAAGTAGGGTTTTACTCTTTGGCAGAAAACTGATGTTAAATGTTAGTAGATTTTACACCATCTTAAAGACCTTATCTGCTTTTGTGTTCTAAATGAAACTTGTAGGGCTATCTCTTAGCTTTATAAGCATGCTATAACCATATAATTTAGAGGTCGGTAACATGATTAAGAAGATAAATACTGAGGTGTTGTTTATATCATACTTTAGTCTCGGGCAGACTTTATGAATCGAATGTTTTGTATTCAAACTCATTTATAAATTGATTATTTGCCAATATGGTCTTCAGCAAAGCTGTAGAAATTTGAGTTAGCTATCATTTCATTTTGAATCTCATTAAAAATATGTCTGTAGCTCCCGTTATCTATTAAATACTGAAGTCTGGTCGGTTACAAGTTCTCGATTTTTGACTGCTACTCAGTTTTGAATGTTTGATGATTTATTTCCTAGTACACGACCTTATTTTCTTTCGGTATCTTCATAAGAATTGTAGATACATGTGTTAGGATTTCATTGCAACTTGAATCATATTCATCCGAGTTTTGTACTGAAAGTTATGTTGATTTCAAAAATGCTGCCCGATTTAAGTTTTTTAAAAAACGTACATAGTATTTTTAGAAATGGGATTTCCTTGATTAAATGATTATGTGAGCTTAGTTGGACTAAGTGATTGTTATGATTAGTTGTTAATGTATTGCATAGTCATTTATAGGACTATTTTAATAAATGTTGGTGCTTGCCGAGCCGAGCTCGCCGCCAACCCGTTATTGTTGTGCTTTCTCTTGTTATCGTCCAGGTGGGTTTACTTATAAAATTTTCTATGCCGTATGTATTATAATTAATGTTGGGTTGGTATGATCTAAGTATGCATGTAATCCATGTAGCCTATCGGCGTGAACCGATTCGGCCGTCGGTACGGTTGTTCCCGTCGATGTAATACGGTTACCCTTGCGAGGTACGTCCCTTAAGACCTAATGAAAGGCCGTGTCCGTAGCGTGGCACGTACCCCCACCGTTAGGGTAATGAATCCCCTTTCCGTGGCTAATGAAAGATGTGTACACAGGGGTAATATATTGTGATATGATATGGGGATGTGACAGGTAATTGATTTATGTTCATACTGCGACCATGCATTCTATACATTATTCATTATTGTGCTATACATGCATAGTGGTGAGCACCTTGTTTTCATCTTGTGCTCATCCCCACCTGCTCTTCACGGATGCCGGTTAAGCAGGTGCCGGGTGACGAGGAAAGACGAGTGGGTCGATCTATTGATTATGCCTATAAATTTCGCTTCCGTTAGAATAAATGAGGTCTTGTTGAACTTTTTATGTTGAGGCTTGTGAAAATTTTATTAAAAACTTATGACTTGTTTTGATATTGGGAATACTTGATAGACCCTTGTTTATGATGTTTGGTTTTTATGAGGTTTGAATATTTCATGTTGAGTATTTTGTCATGTGATATGATTTGGGTTAATGAAAAACTTGTGAAAATCGGGTAATGAATCCCCATGGGCCCAGATAAGACTTGGGTTATGAAAAATGTTGTTTAACACCCGTTAGATTTCGAAAATGATCTCTAAAAATTATTTATTGATTTTTGGAAAGTCCGAAATTTCTTTAAAATCAAAGTGGGGTGTTACAGTTTGGTATCAGAGCCAGTTTGCGTTTCTGTAGACTGGTTTATATGTGATTATGTGATTCTGACCTTGTGTTGACCACTCGTCTCCGTCATGCCGCACTGCTTAAGGTATGTTTTTATTTAAGCATTAATGAAAATGCTTAATGAGTAAATTGTGAATTTGTACACATATAACAATGAGATTAATTGTGTAGCGTATTGTTATTTTTGGGGCTTAGGACATTTCCACCTTGATTTAATCAAACTCTAGTATTTAAAGGCGAACTCTAGACTTCTGGAATCATGATTTTCTTGTTATTTTGTGCTAAACATTGTTCGGCTTATTCAATGTAGAGCTATGAATACCCGCAACAATCGTAACCGTCAGCTATCTTTGTCTCCTTCCCCGCCTCCTTGTTATCACCAGGCCCCTCCGGCCATGGACTTGACCCAGCTCATAGTCCAGTTTCAGAGAATGAATGCACCGATTTTCGCGGGGACTGAGAACCCCACTGCAGTAATGGAAGGATTAAAGAGTTGGATAAGATTTTCGCTGTACTTCCTCTCCCGGACCGACAACGTGTATCACTCGCAGCTAATCAGATGAAGGAGGACGCTTCTGACTGGTGGATTGACCACTGGGCTCAGAAGCCAGAGGCGGAGCTTCATGCTCTCACTTGGGAGCAGATGAAAACGATGGTGCGTGGCAAGTTCCTTCCTCAGAGTTTCTGGGATAGGATGGAGCATGAGTTCTACCATTTGCAGCAGGGAAGCTCCACCGTGGACGAGTATATTCGCACTTTCACCCGGATGTGTCTTTTTGCTGGCGACTCAGTGAATACCGATGCCAAGAAGGCCCGCAAGTTTCCTAAGGGGCTCAATCAGAGGATCCATGAACTGGTGGGAAGTCACGGATTGATGTCTTTCGCCGACACTGTGAGTCGGGCTCCAGAGGTGGAGAGCTGTCTCATTCCGATAGCTCCAGTCCCTTCATATATTCGTGCCTCCCAGCCTTCTCAGACCGTTGTTCAGTATGCCGAGCCTATTACCTCTGTGCCGCCCAACTCTAGCTCGGGCAAGAGGAAGTCCGACTTTCAGAACAAAAAGAAGGGAAAGAAGGGGAATTTCGGTCATCGCGATAATCGCCCCACCGACAACCATACCTGCCCGAGATGCGGCAAGTCCCATGGAGGCAAGTGCCTCGCGAACCAGCGCTCATGTTTCAACTGCAACCGTCCAGGGCACTATGCCAATGTTTGCCCCGATCCGAAGAGACAGCAGCAGCAGCAGCCCTTCCCCCAGCAGCACCAGTAGCAGCTTCCCCCACCGCCACCCCATCATCAGCAGCAGCAAACCCCACCATTTCAGCAGAAGGCTGGGGGTCAGGCCAGAGTCTACACCATTGCTCATGACGAGGTGACCAACAACACAGGTACCATGTCTGAAATGCTTTCTATATTCAATGTTCCTGTTTTTGCATTATGTGACACCTGAGCCACCCATTCATTTATATCTTCTCGATGCTTGGAGGCTTTAACTCTTAGCGAGGTGTGCAAGGTCGATCCTCTCGAGGTTAGTCTAGCCTCGGGAAAAATTATTATCTCTGATTCCTTGGTTCGTGATTTTCCTATTTCTATCGGTGGGCGAGTTCTAGTTGTTGATGCTTATGTGATCAAAATGCGAGACTTCGATGTGATCTTGGGCATGGACTGGCTCACTCGCTATCGAGCCGATATCCGGTGCCAGGAGCGCAAAGTCACCCTCTTTCCCGATCCTGATCAGCCTGTCGTATTCTTTGGTGTGAAGTCGAGGACTGTGCCTCGAGTCATATCTTCTATGCAAGCTAGGAAGATCCTGTTTAAGGGTAGCTGTCAAGGCTATCTTGTTTCTATGGTGTCCGAGGATGATTCCGAGCGGACTCCGGAGAGAGTTTCTATTGATTGTGAGTATCTCGATGTTTTTCCTGATGAACTACCCGGAGGACCACCCGACTGCCAAGTCGAGTTCACCATTGACCTAGTCCCCGGAGCCAGTCCCGTTTCTAAGGCCCCTTACCGTATGGCACCGAAAGAGCTTCAAGAGCTCAAGGCCCAGATCCAAGAGTTGCTCAAACTCGGTTTCATTCGGCAGAGTGTTTCGCCATGGGGAGCTCCCGTTTTATTCGTGAAGAATAAAGACGGATCCATGCACATGTGCATTGACTATCGGGAGCTGAATGCCCTTACAGTCAAGAACAAGTATCCCCTTCCCCGCATTGAGGACCTTTTCGACCAGCTGAGGGGAGCCAACGTCTTTTCAAAGTATGATTTGCGTTCTGTCTATCATCAGTTGAAGATCCGAGAGTCGGATATTTCTAAAACTGCTTTCCGTACCCGCTATGGCCACTATGAGTTTGTGGTAATGTCGTTCAGACTTAGCAATGCCCCAGCTGTTTTCATGGACCTTATGAATAGGGTCTTTCATCCTTCCCTGACCAGTTTGTCATCGTGTTCATCGACGACATCTTGGTCTATTCTCGAGATATCGATCAGCACAAGGAGCATCTGCGGATTGTGCTTGAGACTCTTCGCCGCGAGAAATTGTATGCTAAGTTCTCAAAGTGTGAATTCTGGCTGAACCGTGTGTCATTCCTTGGCCACATTATGACAGCTCGAGGCATTGAGGTGGATCCTAGCAAGATTGAGGAAGTGAGCAAGTGGGATACGCCAAGAAGTGCCGCTGATGTTCGTAGTTTCCTGGGGTTAGCAGGATACTTCATGAGGTTTATCGAGGGCTTCTCGAAGATAGCTCAATCACTAACCAACCTTACAAAGAAGGCCGTGAGGTTTGATTGGAGTTCGAAGTGCGAGGAGAGTTTCCAAGAGTTGAAGAGGAGACTCACTACCGCGCCCGTCTTGGCCATACCCGACCCTACTTTGGAGTTTACTATCTACAGTGATGCTTCGAAGATGGGCTTGGGTTGTGTTCTCATGCAGCAGGGGAGAGTTGTCGCCTATGCTTCGAGGCAGTTAAAGTCTCACGAGCAGAACTACCCCACTCATGACTTAGAGTTAGCCGCAGTGGTTCACGCTTTAAAGATCTGGAGGCATTACCTTTACGGAGGGAAGTGTGAGATTTTCACAGGCCATAAGAGCCTGAAGTACATCTTCACTCAGAAGGAGCTGAATATGCGGCAGCGTAGGTGGTTGGAGTTGGTCAAGGATTACTACTGCACCATTAGCTACCATCCTGGGAAAGCTAATGTGGTAGCCGATGCCCTTAGTCGGAGGAGTTATGGCCAGCTGTCTTGCTTATTCACTGAGCAAGATGTCCTTCTTCGGGAGTTCGAGCGGCTACGGCTAGAGGCAGTGGAGTCGACTTCGATGGCCGGTGGTATGTTGAGCACTTTGGTCGTGGGACCAACTCTTCGGGAGAGAATAGTCGCTGAGCAGCCAAATGATCGTTTTGTCTGCCGAATGAGGGATATGGCGTCTAGCGGTCAGATAGGTGGTTTCGCAGTCGCAACCGATGGAGCATTACTCTTCGAAGGTAGACTTTGTGTTCCGAAGGTGTCGGAACTGCGGAGGGAGATTTTGAGAGAGGCCCATAGTGCCCCGTACACCATCCATCCTGGTAGCACGAAGATGTATCACGACTTGAGGAAGTCTTTCTGGTGGCGTGGCATGAAGAGGCAGGTAGCAAAGTTCGTGGATGGGTGTCTGGTGTGTCAGCAAGTGAAGGCTGAGCACCAGAAACCGAGAGGATTGTTGCAGCCCCTTGAGGTTCCCCTGTGGAAGTGGGAGTGCATCACAATGGATTTCTTGGTGAAATTGCCGAGGTCGAGGACCGGGCATGACTCTATTTGGGTGATTGTGGATCGCCTTACGAAATGTGCCCACTTTCTGCCAGTCCGGACGACTATGAAGGCTAGTGAGTATGCCGAGTTGTTTGTGGCTGAGATCGTTAAGCTTCATGGAGTGCCTGTGGAGATCGTGTCTGATCGAGACGTGAAGTTCACTGGCCAGTTCTGGAAGACTATGCACCAAGCCATGGGGACGAGGTTGGAGTTCAGTACAACTTTTCATCCTCAGACAGATGGTCAGTCAGAGCGGACGATCCAGTACTTGGAGGATATTTTGAGGGCTGTGGTCTTGGATCGGAGCCTAACTTGGGAGTATGCCCTTCCGTTAGTCGAGCTGACCTACAATAATAGCTACCACTCTTCAATCAAGATGGCATCGTACGAGGCTTTGTATGGACGTAAGGTCCAGACTCCTTTATATTGGGATGAGGTTGGAGAGGAGGATTATGGGTCCGGAGTTTGTCCAGAGTACTGCGGCGACAGTTGAGGAGATCCGGAAGACCATCAGGGCTGCCCAGGAGAGGCAGAAGGTTTATGCCGATCGGAAGAGGCAAGAGCATGTGTATGCAGTCGGTGATCATGTCTTCCTGAAAGTTTTACCCATGAAGGGTGTGATTCACTTTGGGAAGAAGGGGAATCTTACACCTCGCTATATCAGGCCATTTGAGATCCTTGCTCGAGTAGGGGACTTGGCGTATCGGCTAGCTTTACCACCGGATTTGTCGGGGGTGCACGATGTGTTTCATGTCTCGATGTTGCGGAGATATGTGCATAATCCTGACCATGTGGTGGACTTCGGCGAGCTGCAGGTCGAGCGAGACCTTACTTATGAGGAGGTACCGACAACCATTTTGGACCGGAAGGTCTATCAGCTGAGAAACCGGGCAGTGAGTTTAGTGAAGGTGCGGTGGAGTCGACACGATGAATCCGAGGCGACATGGGAAAAGGAGGACGATATTAGGAGGCGTTATCCGAACTTCATGTTTTGAGTTTCCCTTGGTATATTTTTTTTAGTGCTCTCTAGTTGCTTTGTTTTCGAATTCCGAGGGCGGAATTCCTTTTAAGGTGGGTAGATTGTAGCGCCCTGTTCGATTTATAGAATTTCTCGGATTATTCTATTTATCGAATCTTAATTTTGAGATTATATTTTATATTATTATATGGATACTGTGATTATATAGCTCGTTCGATTTTATTTTATCAATCGTCGTTTGAATTTTCGGTTTAATCGCGTAAGCCGAATTGTTGTTCGTTTGAATTCGTTTTAGAACCCTTGCGACCCGAACATCAAAACGAATCAACAAGACCTTAAAACTATTATATTACCATCTCTGTAATAGTATTTTTATCCATAAAAACCTAATTAGAAGAGGAAAAATTGATTGCCGTCAAATTCTTCGGTTTTCAATTATTGTCGGATTTTAAGTCCGATTTCGGTTCCGTAAAACTTATTTTCTTCTCAATCCTTTTAGTAAGCATAAAAAATGAAGTTAATAAGTTTTGTTCAGCCATTTTAAGTACCAAAAGCGAATCCATACTCAGCATGAGTTAGAGAAACATGTTACTCTCTTTTGGCATCATGTGTTGGTAAAATATTAGCTTTAGGTTTAGATGGGATCTAGATCTTATGTCCCCTCTTATCATGTTCTTGTGTTTCATTCCTTAGCTGTATTAGAACATTAAAAACCTGAATAACTTGAGCAAATAGAGAGAAAATCGAATTTCAAGCAAGATAGGGAGAGAAGTAGAAGAACCGAGCAACACCTCTTTCATTTCTCCACATTTTCGTTTTCTTGAAGGAGGTAAGGTTCCTCTGTTATGACTTCAATCATTTGTTTTCTGAAAATTTATTCTTTATATGAAATATAGTTCGTCTTGTTAGCTTTATTTAGCCTTTGTAATTTTATGAATCCGAGTTATATCGAGTGAGTTATGATTTTTATAAAACGAGTGCACAAGCAGTTTTTTTTGGATCCGGCAGCATGAGTCTATATAATGTTTGGCTTGTTTATGGTGTCATAATGTGATCTAGTGAATTTAGAGTCTTCATAAAAGTTATAGTTCTGTTGATTAGCTTTCTAATAAGATAGGATTCATGCTGAGTTGATATCTATAGCTCGAGTTGTGTTCATATGATTGTAGATATACATGAAGTAGGGTTTTACTCTTTGGCAGAAAACTGATGTTAAATGTTAGTAGATTTTACACCATCTTAAAGACCTTATCTGCTTTTGTGTTCTAAATAAAAGTTGTAGGGCGATCTCTTAGCTTTTTAAGCAGACTATAACCATGTAATGTAGAGGTCCGTAACATGATTAAGAAGATAAATACTGAGGTGCTGTTTATATCATACTTTAGTCTCGGGCAGACTTTATGAATCGAATGTTTTGTATCCAAACTCATTTATAAATTGATTATTTGCCAATATGGTCTTCAGCAAAGCTGTAACAATTTGAGTTCGATATCATTTAGTTTTTTAATCTCATTAAAAACATGTCTGTAGCTCCAGTTATCTATTAAATACTGAATTCTGGTCGATTACAAGTTCTTGATTTTTGACTGCTACGCAGTTTTGAATGTTTGATGATTTATTTCCTAGTACACGACCTTATTTGCTTTCGGTGTATTCATATAAATTGTAGATATATGTGTTAGGATTTCATTGCAACTTGAATCATATTCATCCGAGTTTTGTACTGAAAGTTATGTTGATTTCAAAAACGCTGCCCGATTTACATTTTTTAAAAAACGTAGTATTTTTATAAATGGGATTTCCTTCATTAAATGATTATGTGAGCTTAGTTGGACTAAGTGATTGTTATGATTAGTTGTTCATGTGTTGCATAGTCATTTATAGGACTATTTTAATAAATGTAGGTGCTTGACGAGCCGAGCTCGCCGCCTACCCGTTATTGTTGTGCTTTCGCTTGTTATCGTCCAGGTGTGTTTACTTATAAAATTTGCTATGCCGTATGTATTATAATTAATGTTGGGTTGGTATGATCTAAGTATGCATGTAAACCATGTAGCCTATCGGCGTGAGCCGATTCGGCCGTCGGTACGATTGTTTCCGTCGATGTAATACGGTTACCCTTGCGAGGTAAGTCCCTTAAGACGTAATGAAAGGCCGTGTCCGTAGCGTGGCACGTACCCCCACCGTTAGGGTAATGAATCCCCTTTCCGTGGCTAATGAAAGATGTGTACACAGGGGTAATATATTGTGATATGATATGGGGATGTGACAGGTAATTGATTTATGTTCATACTGCGACCATGCCTTCTTTACATTATTCATTATTGTGCTATACGTGTATAGTGGTGAGCACCTTGTTTTCATCTTGTGCTCATCCCCACCTGCTCTTCACGGATGCAGGTTAAGCAGGTGCCGAGTGACGAGAAAAGACGAGTGGGTCAATCTATTGATTATGCCTATAAATTTCGCTTCCGTTAGAATAAATGAGGTCTTGTTGAACTTTTTATGTTGAGGCTTGTGAAAATTTTATTAAAAACTTATGACTTGTTTTGATATTGGGAATACTTGATAGACCCTTGTTTATGATGTTTGTTTTTATGAGGATTGAATATTTCATGTTGAGTATTTTGTCATGTGATATGATTTGGGTTAATGAAAAACTTGTGAAAACCGGGTAATGAATCCCCATGGGCCCAAATAAGACTTGGGTTATGAAAAATGTTGTTTAACACCCGTTAGATTTCGAAAATGATCTATAAAAATTATTTACTGATTTTGGAAAGTCCGAAATTTCTTTAAAATCAAAGTGGAGTGTTACAGTTTGGTATCAGAGCCAGTTTGCGTGTCTGTAGACTGGTTTATATGTGATTATGTGATTCTGACCTTGTGTTGACCACTCGTCTCCGTCATGCCGCACTGCTTAAGGTCTGTTTTTATTTAAGTATTAATGAAAATGCTTAATGAGTAAATTGTGAATTTGTACACATATAACAATGAGATTAATTGTGTAGAGTATTGTTATTTTTTGGACTTAGGATCTTTCCACCTTGATTTAATCGAACTCTAGTGTTTAAAGGCGAACTCTAGACTTCTGGAATCATGATTTTCTTGTTGTTTTGTGCTAAACATTGTTCGACTTATTCAATGTAGAGCTATGAATACTCGCAACAATCGTATCCGTCAGCTATCTCTGTCTTCTTCCCCGCCTCCTCGCTATCACCAGGCCCCTCCGGCCATGGACTTGACCCAACTCATAGTCCAATTTCAGAGAATAAATGCACCGAATTTCGCGGGGACTGAGAACCCCACTGCAGTACTGGAAAGGATTAAAGAGCTGGATAAGATTTTCGCTGTAATTCCTCTCCCGGACCGACATCGTGTATCACTCGCAGCTTATCAGATGATGGAGGACGCTTCTGACTGGTGGATTGACCACTGGGCTCAGAAGCCAGAGGCAGAGCTTCATGCTCTCACTTGGGAGCAGATGAAAACGATGGTGCGTGGCAAGTTCCTTCCCCAGAGTTTCTGGGATAGGATGAAGCATGAGTTCTACCATTTGCAGCAGGGCAGCTCCACTGTGGACGAGTATATTCGCACTTTCACCCGGATGTGTCTTTTTGCTGGCGACTCGGTGAATACCGATGCCAAGAAGGCCCGCAAGTTTCTTAAGGGGCTCAATTAGAGGATCCGTGAACTGGTGGGAAGTCACGGATTGATGTCTTTCGCCGACACTGTGAGTCGGGCTCAGGAGGCGGAGAGCTGTCTTATTCCGATATCTCCAGTCCCTTCATATATTCATGCCTCCCAGCCTTCTCAGTCCGTTGTTCAGTATGCCCAGCCTATTACCTCTGTGCCTCCCAGCTCTAGCTCGGGCAAGAGGAAGTCCGACCTTCAGAACAAAAAGAAGGGAAAGAAGGGGAATTTTGGTCATCGCGATAATCGTCCCACCGGCAACCATACCTGCCCGAGATGCAGCAAGTCCCATGGAGGCGAGTGCCTCGCGAACCAGCGCTCATGTTTCAACTGCAACCGTCCAGGGCACTATGCCAATGTTTGCCCCGATCCGAAGAGACAGCAGCAGCAGCAGCCCTTTCCCCAGCAGCATCAGCAGCAGCTTCCCCCACCGCCACCCCATCATCAGCAGCAGCAACCCCCACCATTTCAGCAGAAGGCTGGGGGTCAGGCCAGAGTCTACACCATTGCTCATGATGAGGCGGCCAACAACGCAGGTACCATGTCTGGAATGCTTTCTATATTCAATGTGCCTGTTTTTGCATTATGTGACACCGGAGCCACCCATTCATTTATATCTTCTCGATGCCTGGAGGCTTTAACTCTTAGCGAGGTGTGAAAGGTCGATCCTCTCGAGGTTAGTCTAGCCTCAGGAAAAATTATTATCTCTGATTCCTTGGTTCGTGATTTTCCTATTTCTATTGGTGGGCGAGTTTTAGTTGTTGATGCTTATGTGATCGAAATGCGAGACTTCGATGTGATCTTGGGCATGGACTGGCTCACTCGCTACCGAGCCGATATCCGGTGCCAGGAGCGCGAAGTCACCCTCTTTCCCGATCCTGATCAGCCTGTCGTATTCTGTGGTGTGAAGTCGAGGACTGTGCCTCGAGTCATATCTTCTATGCAAGCTAGGAAGATCCTGTTTAAGGGTAGCTGTCAAGGCTATCTTGTTTCTATGGTGTCCGAGGATGATTCCGAGTGGACTCCGGAGAGAGTTTCTATTGTTTGTGAGTATCTCGATGTTTTTCCTAATGAACTACCCGGAGGACCACCCGACCGCCAAGTCGAGTTCACCATTGACCTAGTCCCTGGAGCCAGTCCCGTTTCTAAGGCCCCTTACCGTATGGCGCCAAAAGAGCTTCAAGAGCTCAAGGCCCAGATCCAAGAGTTGCTCAAACTCGGTTTCATTCGGCCGAGTGTTTCGCCATGGGGAGCGCCCGTTTTATTCGTGAAGAATAAAGACGGATCCATGCACATGTGCATTGACTATCGGGAGCTGAATGCCCTTACAGTCAAGAACAAGTATCCCCTTCCCCGCATTGAGGACCTTTTCGACCAGCTGAGGGGAGCCAGCGTCTTTTCAAATATTGATTTGCGTTCTGGCTATCATCAGTTGAAGATCCGAGAGTCGGATATTTCTAAGACTGCTTTCCGTACCCGCTATGGCCACTATGAGTTTGTGGTAATGCCGTTCAGACTTAGCAATGCCCCAGCCGTTTTCATAGACCTTATGAATAGGGTCTTTCATCCTTTCCTGGACCAGTTTGTCATCGTGTTCATCGACGACATTTTGGTCTATTCCCGAGATATCGATCAGCACAAGGAGCATCTGAGGATTGTGCTGGAGACTCTTCTTCGCGAGAAGTTGTATGCTAAGTTCTCAAAGTGCAAATTCTGGCTGAACCGTGTGGCATTCCTTGGCCACATTGTGACAGCTCGAGGCATTGATGTGGATCCCGGCAAGATTGAGGCAGTGAGCAAATGGGATACGCCAAGAAGTGCTGCAAATGTGCGTAGTTTCTTGGGGTTAGCAGGATACTACAGGAGGTTTATCGAGGGCTTCTCGAAGATAGCCCAGCCACTGACCAACCTTACGAAGAAGGCCGTGAGGTTCGATTGGAGTCCTCAGTGCGAGGAGAGTTTCAAGGAGTTGAAGAGGAGACTCACTACCGCGCTTGTTTTATCCATTCCTGATCTTACTTTGGAGTTCACCATCTATAGTGATGCTTCGAAGATGGGTTTGGGATGTGTCCTTATGAAGCAGGGGAAAGTCGTAGCCTCACGAGCAGAACTACCCTACTCATGATATCGAGTTAGCTGCAGTTTTCCACGCCTTGAAAATTTAGCGGCACTACCACTATGGAGGCAAGTGTGAGATCTTTACCGACCACAAGAGCCTAAAGTACATCTTCACTCAGAAGGAGCTGAACATGAGGCAGCGTAGATGGTTGGAGCTGGTCAAGGACTATGACTGCACTATTAGCTATCATCCTGGGAAAGCTAATGTGGTAGCCGATGCCCTTAGTCGGAGGAGTTATGGCCAGCTATCTTGCTTTTTGACCGGGCATGATGTTCTTAGTCGGGAGTTTGAGCGATTACCGGGCAGTGGAGTCTATTTTGATAGCCGGGGTCGTGTTGACCTCTTTGGTTGTGGGACCGACTCTTCGAGAGAGAATAGTCGACGAGCAACCGAATGACCGTTTCTTATGCCGGAGGAGAGAGTTGTCAGAAGCCGGTAGAGTTGGTGGATTCGCAGTCGCATCTGATGTGGCCTTGGTCTTCGAGGGTAGACTTTGTGTTCCGAAGGTGTGGGAACTGCGAAGGGAGATTTTGAGAGAGGCCCATAGTGCTCCGTACACCATCCATCCTGGTAGCACTAAGATGTATCAGGACTTGAAGAAGTCTTTCTGGTGGCATGGCATGGAGTGGCAGATAACGAAGTTTGTGGATGGGTGTCTGGTGTGTCAGCAAGTGAAGGCTGAGCATCAGAAACAGAGAGGGTTGTTGCAGCCCCTTGAGGTTACCCAGTTGAAGTGGGAGTGCATCACCATGGATTTCTTGGTTGGACTGCCGAGATCGATGGCCGGGCATGATTCGATTTGGGTGATAGTGGATCGCCTTACGAAGTCTGCCCATTTTATGCCAGTCCGGACGACCATGAAGGCGAGTGATTACACCGAATTGTTCGTCAAGGACATCGTTAAGCTCCATGGAGTGCCCGTGGAGATTGTTTCTGATCGAGATCCCAAGTTCACATGTCAGTCCTGAGGACGTTGCACCGAGCCATGGGGACGAGGTTGGAGTTCAGTACAGCCTTTCACCCCGAAGTCGGAGCGTACGATCCAGTACTTGGAGGATATCTTAAGGGCTGTGATCTTGGACCGGAGCTTGACTTGGGAGTATGCCCTTCCGCTAGTCGAGCTGACCTATAACAACAGCTACCACTCTTCGATCAACATGGCCCCGTACGAGGCTTTGTACGGACGTAAGGTCCGGACTCCTTTGTATTGGGATGAGGTTGGAGAGAGGAGGATTACGGGCCCGGATTTTGTCCAAAGTACTGCTTCGATAGTTGATGATATTCGGAGGACTATCAGGTCGGCCCAAGAGAGGCAGAATGTCTATGCCGACCGGAAGAGGCAAGAGCATGTTTATGCAGTGGGAGATCATGTCTTCTTGAAGGTTTCACCCATGAGAGGTGTGATTCGCTTCGGGAAGAAGGGGAAGCTTAGACCTTGCAATATCGGGTCGTTTGAGATCCTCGATCGAGTCAGGAACTTAGCGTATCGGCTGGCTTTACCACCAGATTTGTCGGGAGTGCACGACGTGTGCCTTGTCTCGATGCTTCGGAGATATGTGCATAACCCCGATCATGTGGTGGACTTCGGCGAGCTGCAGGTCGAGCGAGACCTTACCTAAGAGGAGGTACTGACAATCATTTTGGACCGGAAAGTTCACGAGCTGAGGAACCAGGCAGTGAGCTTAGTGAAGGTGTAGTGGAGCCGACACGATGAGATCGAGGCGACTTGGGAGAGAGAGGACGAAATTGGAAGGCGTTATCCGAACTTTGAGTTCTGAGTTCCTCTTGTATTTTATCGCTTTCTATTTTATTTTCGAATTCCGAGGACGGAATTCTTTGTAAGGTGGGTAGATTGTAACACCCCGTTCTTTTATGAATAAATTAGATTATTATTACTATTACTATTATTGTTATTATTATTTTCTATGCCCAAATTGTCAAATTGCTATTATTTGTATTAATTGTCTAAGTGATTATTATTATTAAATAATATTATTGCGTGTATTATAAATATAAATAATCCGGTTTTATTTATTTATTTCGGGCCATATTCTATTAAATCGGATCGAGCAGAAATTCTTGGTTATCCCGTACGTTTATTTTCGGTCCACTCGGATGATTAAATTCTAGCCCATTTGCTATGCCTTTATGTTGGCCTTTTTACTTTTTTTTCAGCCCAAATGATATTAATATTTTGGCCCATTTTGTAAATAATTATACATTGACCCATTAGGAGATAATTGTTGTAACACCCCGTATTTTATTAATAAAGGAAAATACTAGCTTTTAGTTTTAAGCTAGCCTTTATTAATAAATAATCATGTTCATGTTCAAGTTCAGATTGATCAGTCAGT
>CACSLK010019251.1:4735134-4748572 GCA_902706635.1 Striga hermonthica | reverse complement strand
CAGCAAGCCAGCAGCGCCCGTACGCGCTGCGCGCAGCACGCGGCAGGCTGCTGGCCGGGCCGATGCCGACTGCCGGTTCAGTCGACCAGCAGTCCGGTCCAGAACGGTTCAGACTGGATGGACCGGTTCAGTACCATTTTTAAAATGGTTCGGTCCGTAAGTTATAATTTCAGCCCGGTTCATGATTTTAATGGTGTTTTGAGTTAAATTTCCGGAATTATTTCAGTTCAGTAAGTTCATGTCCAATCAGTTCATGTCAGTTCAGTTCCGGTTATTCCGGTTAAGTATAAGTATCATGTCAGGTTCAGTAGAGCATCTTAACGAAATTAATCAGTTAAGTTAACAGTCTGAGCATAGTCATTAGTAATTGTTTATATTATATTTCAGTTTGATCAGGTCAAGGGTATCAGCACTGCCTTTATTTTCACGGATCAGGTGGGGACTCAGACTAAGTACTACATTGATTATAATTACGGTACCATGTTTGAGGTATGTATTTCATGTCATGTATCCGATCGGAATGGTCGCCGGTCCATTCTGGGTTCTAGTGGCCATAGTCTGCCCACTAGAGTGTGCACATGGTGTCCGACATTAGTTTTTGCCGGCAGATGAGGTAACGGTCAGGGTCACGTTGGCGTGACGATTTCAGATTCATGTTCATGTTATTACCGGTTTCATGTTGAGGTTATGTATATGCCGATATCATGATGTTGTTATTATTTTCAATGTTTACATTAGTATGAGTTTCCACGGAGCACAGTGCCATAGTGCTCATTTCCCATTGTTATCATGTTTTTCAGGTCAGGATGTCGGGCAGGGAGCGTGAGATGATGAAGGCTTCAGGACTTTTATGTTTTGATTGTGTATATATTATGACGGTTTACGTTTCCGCTGACGATGGTTTTGATAAACTTATATTTTGACCGGACATTTGGAAAACTTTATGCTTTGAGTAACAGTATGATTTTATTAAAAATTACGATAACGGTTTTCCAAATTAAGTCATGTTTTTAAGGTAGCACCCCGAATCAGTTTTCACAAAGTAAAAGATTTATTTTTAAATAACTTTGCGAAATTTTCGCACTCTGATTTTACGATAAGGCGGGGTGTTACAATTTTCCTTGGCCCAATCCTCTTAATTAAATTTGGCCCAAGAGATTTGAACTCCGCTGCTCTTTCTCGCGTGCTGACCGAGTCCTCTCATCCGCTCGAGTTTAAATTTTGGTTCCAATTTGGCCGCGAGATTCTCTCACACGTTCATCCTCAGAGCCTGCATAAAGACCTGGCCAAAGGAAGAAAATTCATTCATTTGAAATCTCTCCTCTCTATCTACCCCTCTGTTAATCGTCCCTGCTTTCAAAAAAAAAAAAAAAAAATCGATCCTGCAAAGATCTTCCATTGTTGCCGGTGATGTGAAGCTTCAATTCCGACCGGTGACCATCTCTAAGAACAAAAACCAAGCAGCAACCGTGCTTCACAAACCTTTCTGCGAGAATCGTTCCTCGCCGTGAAGTTGTAGCCGAAGTCTGCCATTAATTCCAGCAAAATTTCCCTCCGGCTACCTGTTGGATAACTTCGGTCATCGTCGATAACCTTGCCGCAGAGAAGGCGTGCCGTCAAGGACCAACAGTCTATTCGAGAACCCTCTCCTGCTTGCAACAGCAGTCTGGTGGGTCCCGAGCTTTCGTCGTTCGTCTGTTTGATTTTCGTTGACTCGTCCGATTCCCCGTCAAGCTCATAGTTTCTCGAAGGAGTTTATTTATCGAACCTCCTCGTTATATTTTTGTGTATATTCAATGAATATAATTGTACTTTTTGAATCGATTTCCAGTTAAGTGTTCGGTTTATTTATCGGTTCGTTCGTTATTCGTGAATTATTCGTAGATTGTCGGAACTCTCGCTTAACTTGTAAATCGAGTCTGTTTTTAATTGATGCAATTTAATGATAGATTCGGAGTCTCGTTGTAATTTTTTCGGGTCGTCTCTTTCGTTTATGTGTTGTTCGAGTATAAATGTTTTTTCGTTTTTCGGCCGGAGAACCGTTTTCGTAAGGTTTTCGAACTCTGGAAAAACTATTTTATTTTGAAAAATTTCTGTGAATTAGCTGTTGTAATATGTAGCATAAGTTCTGTTCAACCTGCTAGTAGGCCTTTCAAATTCGCAGTTTTTGTTTCAGTTTTAGAAGGTTTTGTTCTAAAAATTATTTTGTAAAGTCTGCAACTTCAGTCGCAACCAGGCTTGTAGCGCAGTGGTCTTATGCACGCTCTCCCCCGCGTGAGGTCCTGTGTTCGAACCCCAGTTCGAGCAGTCCATCTTCTTTTTTTTTTTCACCCAGTTTAATAGTCATAAGCGCGGGCCATATGGCCCGAAGTGAGCCCGCGCGCGGCCCGGTTACATCACAACTGCTAGCCCGCGAAGCCCAATACTCAACCCACGAACAGCCCTTTTTCTAGCTGGTCCAGACTTCATGCTGCAGCCCAAATTGTGCGAGTTCTCGGCCCAATTCGCGTGGCAAAGGCCCAAATTTTGGACAGCTTGTCCATTCCTTTATTTCAACCAAATTATGTGTCCCGGAGCCCGTTTTTAATATCGATTTCAATTTTAATAATTATTTTCAAATGATAAAATATTTGGAAAAATTATTTTAAGTCCCGAGACTCCAATTTAATTCTCCGTGTCCCATTTTTTCAAAATAGAGAGAGTTCCAAGTCCACGAAAAATCCGATTAAAACCCTTAAGACTTAATTTTTATTAAGTATGGGTTTTATGTTAAATTTGAGTAGTGAGATAAATTATCTCGCTTAAATGTAGGTGTTTGAGGAGTCGAACCTCATCCTACGTACTTGCTCTTGTGTGCAATTTTCTATCGAGCTATCCAGGTGGGTTTTAATCGAAAATTTGCTATGTCGTATGTGTTTGGTTTGATGTTGAGTTGGTATGATTTAAGCATGTATGTGAACCATGTAGCCTATCGGCGTGAGCTGATTTCTGCCGTTGGCACGGTTGTCCCCGTCGATGTAATACGGTTACCTTGCAAGGTAAGTCTCCGTAAGCCCTAATGAAAGGCCGTGTCTTGTCGTATGGCATGTACCCCCATGAGTTATGGTAATGAATCCCCTTTCCTTGGCTAATGAAAGATGTGTACACGTGGGTAATATGTTGTGATGTGATTAGGAGACGTGACAGAATAATTGATTTATGTTCATATTTTAACCATACCTCCTTTACATTATTATTGATGATATATGTGCATAGTGGTGAGCACGCTTTTCATCTTGTGCTCATCCCCACCTGCTCTTCACCGATGCAGGTTAAGCAGGAGCTAGGTGACGAGAAGAGGCGAGTGGGTCGGTCATGCATTTATTGCTTCCGTTTGAATAAATAAAACTTTATGAACCTTTATGTTGAGACTTGTTTAAATATTTTTCCAAAACTTATGACATGGTTGTTTTTGGGACTTGTAGAACCCTTGATTTTTTTGGGTATGATGATGTGGTTGATTATTCATGTTGAGTATTAAGTCTCTTATGATATGTTTTGGTTAATGAAAACTATTTGTGAAAACTGGGTAATGAATCCCCGTGGGCCCAGATAAGACTTGAGTTATGAAAAATGTTGTTTAACACCCATTAAATTTTGAAAATGATCTCAAAAAATTTGTACTGATTTTTGGAATGTCTGGAATTTCTGTAAAATCAAAGTGGGGTGTTACAGCTGAGCACAGTTGGGACGCGCACGGGCGCTGTCGAGACGCGCACGGGCGCTGGGCGCTGTGCTTTGGGCGCTGGGGCGTTGTGATGAAGGACCGCTGATCGGTGTTGTTATTTATACGTGGGTTGTGAATAAACGGCGCACTCAGGGCCTTCGTTTATCCACGATAGGTGTATCTAGCAGACGCACTCAGGGCCTTCTTCTAGACACTGTGACTTTGAGACGCTCTCAGGGCCTTCTCTCCGACACTGTATGTAAACACGCACTGACGGCCTTGTTTATCACACGTTAGAACATAAAGTTCCCCTCAATTGGCTCACCAATTCAATACTCAATTCAACCTGTAAAATATGATGAGATACATGGGGTATTTATAGATACCAACTATCTCTAAGCCTAATAGATCTAGATCTCCTATTCTATGCAATAAAATAAATCCTAACTCTAGAAAGAAATAAAATCCTAAAGCTACCAAATAACTAATGCTTGGCTTGCACACCAAGCAAATCTAGAATGCTCTCCAAGTTCCCACACATGCTTCAACTTCGGCAGCCTTCCATCGCACCGCCCCATCTCGCGCGTTATGCGCGCCGCCTCGCGCTTGCCTAAACCTCGGCGCATTAGGCTTCGCGCGCTCGTGTCGCACGCGCGCGCCTCTGCGCGCGCCCATCATCGCTGCCTCTTCATTTGCGCGTGTACGCCCTTGCGCCCCTCGCCTACTCCTGCCGTGTTAGGACGTCCATGCCTGTCTTCCACGCGTCTGCTCTTGTGCGCACTTCGCTACCGCCACCCGTGCCTCGCGCGTCCTTGCCACCCACGCGAGTGTCGCGCACGCCCAATCTTTCCGCGCTAATCTCGTGCCTGCCTGCCCACTTGCGCGTGTCCCAGCCACTGCCTCGGCCCGCATCGCCTACGGCACCCCCGCGTACACCCTCACACCCGTCCATCTTCCGCCCGCGTACTCCCCGCCAAATCCGCGTGCGCGGTTCGCTCGCCCACTCGTGTGCATCAGGTGCCGATGCACACCTTTTGCCCTTTAGCCCTTTACTCGATTCGTCGGTCTCAAACTCCACTTCCATATCATTCCCCTCCTCTTCAAGACTTTCATTGTCCCCAAGGATCAGGAAATTCAGCTTCCCAACTCGACCATCCCCGTCATCTTCATCAGGTGACTCGCCTGGATCCTCAGTCCCCAACTTGACCCTCTTACTTGATCTCCCGAACTCCATAGTTCCTTTCCAATAATCGGTTGTGATCGGACCAAGAGTCTCTAACCACTGGCATCCAAGCACTATATCAGTCGCCTTCAATGGCAATGCATAGAGATCCACTCTCATCCTTTGACCTTGAGCTTTCAACTTTACACCCTTGAATAGAATATCTCCTCGTAGTGTTTCCCCGTTTGCAACCTTGACTCCAAAAGGTTTTACCTTGGTGAATGGAATCTCAATTTCTTTAGACAGCTCCTCATCAATGAAGTTTAGCGTAGATCCGCTATCAACCAATACTTCCACCAATTTTCCTCTCACTTCAGCCATGAATGTGATCATCTTCGGACCATGCTTCTTGCTTTTAACCATATGTAATAAGGACTCTTCTCGTGGTTCTTCTTCTTCCTCAAATTCCAACAAAAAGACCTCCTTACCTTTGTACCTGTGGCCTGGCGTAAACTTTTCGTTGCACGAATAGCAAAGGCCTTTTTCTCGCCGTCGTTGCATCTCTTCATCGGTAAGCCGCCGTATGTTGCTCGATGTTCGAACAGTCTCGCCTATCGGCTTGTTTTCTGTTTGCCCCGCCGGTTCCTCGGTCGCAGTGTTTGTGCGCTTGGTCTCCGTGCGCACGTCGCTCGGCTTTCCCTTGCGTACCGCCACAAGATGTTCTTCGTGCAATCTAGCCACTCAACGGCTGCTCGCATCGAGCCTGGCCTGTCCAACCTCACTTCGGCTGCCAGTTCAGCTTTAAGTCCTCCAACAAACGTTCCCACTAGCGCAGCCTCGGGCCAGTCCCGTACTCTACTAGCAATGCGTTCGAACTCTTTTTGATAATCCCTTAGACTACCCACTTGTTTGATTCTTGGCAAAGCCTCGTTGTAATCGTGGTAGTCACTCGAGCCAAACCTCGTGATGAGCTCTTTTTCAAAATCTCTCCATCGCATGTGCTCGCCATGGTTTTTGTGCACCACCCATTGCCACCAAACATTTGTTTCCCCATCAAGGTGGTAGGCAGCAATTTGAACTCGTTCGTACCTCGACACATCATTGATCTCAAAGAATTGCGTAGCTCGACTTAACCATGAATCCGGATCTGTCCCCGTGAACGTGGGCATAATAATTTTTGGTCGCGTACCAACCCGCTCGTCCCGTGGATCGTCGCGATCGTGGTACCGGGCACGTCTCTCGTCCCGTCGTTCGTCGTGTCGTCGGTCCTCGTTGTAGCGCTCTCGGTCATCGCGCCGTGCTCGGTGCTCATCGTGTGTGGCCCGCGATGCGTACGATGCGTACGACTGTCGGTCGTCGTCTTCCTCGCGCCTTCGGTTGTGATTTGCGCGTCCACCGTACCGCTGTCGATCGTCGCGGTAGTGATCTGCGCGCGATGCACGTGTGCCGCGCGATCGGCGATTTTCCTCGCGCTCGGTCCCGATGCTTTTCGCCGTGGACCTTGACCCGTGACGCCTCCTTGGCCGTGCGTTCATGCGCGTTAGTTGTCCGGCCAAGTCCTGGACCATTAGTTCGATCCTTCTCAAATTCTCGTTGGTAGCATGTTGACCATCGCCGATGATCTTCATGTTGTCCTCCAAGGCTTGAATCCTCTCACGGTTTGACATCATAAAATTTTTTTTTTGACTCTATAAAATTCAAAAATAATAGGGGAAAAATTCGAAAAATCGAACCCCCAACAAGACTAAAAAAATTGAAACAAAAAAGAAATTCGGCCCCTCAACAAAAAGTAATAACCGAACAAAAATCAAACAAAACAAAGGACTAATAAGATGACACTTTTTTTTTAAATGAAAAATTTGAATAAATTCGAAAATTTCGACCCAAAAAAAGAAGAGAAATTCGGCCCCTCAGCAAAAGGCAAACCGAAAAAAAATAAAAGATAGGATAAATAAAAACACGATCAGCACCTCTCAATGAAAGCACCAATGATGAAGGACCGCTGATCGGTGTTGTTATTTATACGTGGGTTGTGAATAAACGGCGCACTCAGGGCCTTCGTTTATGCACGATAGGTGTATCTAGCAGACGCACTCAGGGCCTTCTTCTAGACACTGTGACTTTGAGACGCTCTCAGGGCCTTCTCTCCGACACTGTATGTAAACACGCACTGACGGCCTTGTTTATCACACGTTAGAACATAAAGTTCCCCTCAATTGGCTCACCAATTCAATACTCAATTCAACCTGTAAAATATGATGAGAGGGTATTTATAGATACCAACTATCTCTAAGCCTAATAGATCTAGATCTCCTATTCTATGCAATAAAATAAATCCTAACTCTAGAAAGCAATAAAATCCTAAAGCTACCAAATAACTAATGCTTGGCTTGCACACCAAGCAAATCTAGAATGCTCTCCAAGTTCCCACACATGCTTCAACTTCGGCCGCCTTCCATCGCACCGCCCCATCTCGCGCGTTATGCGCGCCGCCTCGCGCTTGCCTAAACCTCGGCGCATTAGGGTTCACGCGCTCGTGTCGCACGCGCGCGCCTCTGCGCGCGCCCAGCATCGCTGCCTCTTCTTTTGCGCGTGTACGCCCTTGCGCCCCTCGCCTACTCCTGCCCGTGTTAGGACGTCCACGCCTGTCTTCCACGCGTCTGCTCTTGTGCGCACTTCGCTACCGCCACCCGTGCCTCGCGCGTCCTTGCCACCCACGCGAGTGTCGCGCACGCCCAATCCTTCCGCGCTAATCTCGTGCCTGCCTGCCCACTTGCGCGTGTCCCAGCCACTGCCTCGGCCCGCATCACCTACGACGCCCCCGCGTACACCCTCGCACCCGTCCATCTTGCGCCCGCGTACTCCCCGCCAAATCCGCGTGCGCGGTTCGCTCGCCCACTCGTGTGCATCAGGTGCCGATGCACACCTTTTGCCCTTTAGCCCTTTACTCGATTCGTCGGTCTCAAACTCCACTTTTATATCACGTTGGCCTGCGGCGCTGGGGTGCTGTGCGTGCGCGCTGGGCGCTGGCGTGCGCTGGGGCTGTCTGGCAGTAGTGCACAGGGCCCGGCAGACAAGCAGGGTTTCAAATAGGACCGACCGATTTCAAAATGTACTCGACCAATTTACTTGAAATTTTTACACATTGAAATAGACCCAGAAAGGCATATTTTCACAAAGTTTCAGACCCAACTCTTCAGTTTAACTTGAGCAACTAATTTTTACAAAAAGACAATGAAAATATGAACTTTCTAGTTCACCGGTCAATCCTTTGAATTTTTTAACGAAATTTGGACACAACACACATAACATCAGATTACTAACACTCACCAAAAAATCACAACAAAACACCAAAAATCCGATTTTAATGATTTTTTAAAGTTTCTGCCCAGAACTTCAAATCAACATTTGACATAGCTACAGACCTCACTTCGACTTGAAATTTTTACACCACACATAACACTATCAGAGGGTCATACAGTTTAATTGTCACAGTAATCGGACGAATACACAATTTAAAATGATTTTTTAAGCGTTCAACAGCAATACCCGATTCAAAAATGCATAAAAGACAAGTAACTCAACAACAACGTCTAAGGCCTTCACCATGAGGCCAAAGACTTCAAATGTTCCAATCATCCACAGCCCTAATCACGATTTATGCATAATTCACATGCTTTTACAAATAACGAACATAACACGCAATTAATCGATTAAATCTCCAACCCTAACATGCAAAACATCTAAGGCTTAACATAAATATCATATACACATATAAAAATAAGGGAGTTTTCAGCCTTGTACCATTCTCGGGAAAATCAAACGAAACAAGGGTTGAACGGAGGTGAGAAGGGGTGGCGATGCACTCGTACCGCACGGCAGCTTCGCGTGGCGTGCTCGCGGCTTCGCGGGGATGTCTTGTGCATGACTACTGGGTGCTGGACAGCGATGGAACGTGTTGTTGTAAATATTTTTAACCGGAGTAGAATCCGAAGATTCGACACCGGGTCGTATCACGAGGAAGGTCAGCCGGATTATTCTATGCGAATATTCAATCTCACGAAATAATGAAAAAGACCTAAACACTTTAATTCGATTGGTTTGGTTTAATATTATCAACTACGAATTGAAAAACAAGTAATTGGAAAAAAACTAGAAAAGCTAGGAATCACAAGTTCAAACTCAAATAATTATAAAAGAGCTAGGCTATCGGGGTCAATCAATCCCGGTTCTCAATGCACTCAACGAGCAATCACAAGCTCGGTTAAAGGCCTCACAAAACTATTCATCTAGAGATCTATCCTCAATAACTCTTCGTAACAAGAGGATAGACATAAACGAGTAATTCTTGAGACAATCAACACATAAGCAATACTATTACGAACAAGCTTACTCCTAATGAGCCTAGATCGAACGATTTCTCCCTTTTCAGTTATAAAATCGATTAATTAGATTAAGATGGTGATCAAACATCAAAACCCTAGGCTAAGCACAACTCGAGAGGATTGAGCAATTATCATGCATATGAACGAAATCGAACCGGAATGATCTTCCCCTAACCCTAGCTAATGGATTTAGCTACTCATCATGCATTCAACATCAAAATATTCATCAACCCAAGCAAACATCATCATATTAAATAAGAAAAGAAGTGCTTACGATTAATTTGAATCCAATGTGAACAAACACGAGCAATCCAAGATCCAAAGCTAGAAAAGGAGTTTCTATGCTCCAAAATCCAATCCAAGATCAAAGTAAACTAAAAATATGTTTTTGGGATGATAAACTATGATAAACCAGGTCTGAGAATCTGCCAAAGTGAAAGAAACGCGATCCTTTTACTCCCCCTTTCGAAATTCCGAGTAAATAGCCGCTGTTACAAAACAGGGCATAGCGGCGCTATGGGGAAAGCGCCGCTATGGCTGGAATGCCCAGAGCTGCAGCCCATCGTTATACGCAAACCGCCGCTACCTCAACAAGCCATAGCGGCGCTATGGGCATAGCGGCGCTATGGCCTGGGCAGCTTTGCGCGTCGTCTTTGTTTTTGCTCGTACGGGCTCGTTCGGACTCGGAATTGAGTTCTGTTTTTTCCTACGCGTCGCTAACGAGCCCCTCTTTCTAATGGTGTCAGCTTCCCCAATAGATTCTCAAAAACCTGTTCCTCCGGGGTCTCCGAACTACGCACCAAAAACGAAAAGAGAACAGAAAAAGACCAGAAAACAAACGGAAAACACTGAAACACTCAAATGAATGCAAAACATAAAATAAACGACAAAAAGATCCTAAAACTACCTAAACGACTCAATATGGGGGAAAAAGAACGGTAAAATAATGACCTAAAATGGCACAAAAATGGGACAAACACGTGTGAACGGCGATGGTCTGGTACGCCCGACGTCCTCTTCATGCGAACATGGACACGAGGAGGTGGAGCAGGTCGATGGAGGCGACGCACGGCGATGTCGCGATGGCCACAGGCCGGAGAGCGACGGAAGTGATCGAATACAAGTGAAAGAGGGAGAGTGCGAGAGAGATTGGGAGAGGGAAAAGAGAGTTGAAATTCTGATTTTGGCTAAGGTAAAAAGAGAGGAAAAACCGTGTGAAATTTATGGGAGGATTAAGGGAGAATCTCCTTAATTGATCAACACAATCAATAGGAATATTCTTACCATGATTAGAGGCAAATTAATGGCTCTTAAAGTGTGTGATGGCAGGTCAAAAGTTATTAAAATGGCTGACCAATCTTTGCCCAAAATAGGATCTCCACATTCAAAATTTGTATTTAAAATGGGAACAAAACATGCCGCAACACAAGGAAAGGAAGAGGGAAGTCGGTCGGGCTGGCGCGGGCGTGGGCCTTCGGCCTTGGGCGCGGGCGCGGTTAAATGACTTGGGCCGGAATCTCGGTTAACATTTAAGAAAAATACCACGGCTCCGATCGACGAAAATTAAATTATATTAAATTAAAATAATTATATGATATATCCATATTTATTATTTATATTAAATACACAAAAAGGCATATAAAATTAATTTAGGCAATTAAACAATTAAATATAGAGCAACAAATAATGATCACAATTAATATTAAAGGCAACAATAATAATAACAATAATAGTAATAATAATAATAATAAATCCAATTTATTCATAAACGAACGGGGGCGTAACACATTCCATGACCCATCTTGTAAAGACCGGGGGGAAGCCGAGCCCATCAAGCACTTGTTTCAAGAACGACCATGAGATGGAGTCAAAAGCTTTACGTAGGTCTATTTTAATGATACACCTAGGAGAGACCCGTTTCCTTGAGTAGAGTCGAAGTAGTTGTTACATTAGGTGAATGTTATCGGTCATGTTCCTCCCTTTAAAGAAAGCGGCTTAGGCCTCATCAATGATTGAGTCGAGGACTTGTCTAAATCGCCTAGCAAGGATTTTGGAAAAAATCTTATAAACCGTGTTGCAACACGCAATTAGCCGAAAGTCCGCTACTGGTGAGGAGTGGAAGGACTTCGGAAAAAGCGTGAGGGTCGTATGGTTCCAAAGTGAGCCAGAGCGGAAGAACTCTTAGATGGCCGCCACCACATCATCCCCAATGATGGACCAACTCTTCAAAAAGAAAGTAGAGGTATAACCATCTGGACCTAGGGACTTACCATCCTCGATGTCTCCAAGTGTGTTCATGATCTCGTCCTCGGTGATCGGGGCAATGAGGGCTCTACAATCTTCAACTCCGATACACGGCCCGACCGAAGGATTCGAGGATCGACATTCTCTGTTTCAACTCTGGTTCCCAAGAGAGCCTCGTAGTAATAAACAAACTCTTTGGCTACTTCCTCTATGGATTCGGTGACAATACCGTCTTCCCGGTTGATCGAGGCGATGAAGTTCCGTTTTGTTTGCTTTTTGACCAAACTTTGATAGAACTTGGTGCATTTATCCCCCTTGATTTGAAATTTGCATTTGGCCTTTTGTTGGTAGAAGAGCTTCTCCGCTTTGTCCAATTTAAGCCTAAGCGAAGGAATCTTAGCCTTGGTCTCGTGGTCATCGTGTTGGTCATGGAGCTCTTGTTGTGCATTCTTGAGGGCATTCTTTGCTTCTTTAGCCCAGGAGTTGATATGTGAGAATGACTCCTCATTAAGAGCCTTGAGCAAGCTCTTAAGGTTCTTCAAATTGCTCGCAAGGTATATTTTCCTCGAGCCCCCACCACCATGGTTCCAAGTGTTTTCGAATATCAGCAAGAACTTCTCGTGGGCCGTCCACGAACCGCCATGGTGACTCGGTAGTGTTTCTAGCCTCAAATATTGTAACTATGCACGGAGAGTCATCAGAAATACACGGAGCTAGGAAGGTCGCATGCGAGAATAGTTCGGCATTCTCCCATTGAGTGTCCACCATTGCCCTATCAAGCTTCGACGAAACATGATTGTTGGTCCAAGTGTGGTAGAAACCACTTAAGGGGATGTCCGATAGTCCTAAAGCGCCACAAACTTCCAAAAGGTCCATGGTGTCCCGGTTAGTGACCCTGTCCCAGTTATATCTTGTAATGTGCTATTGTTGTTGTATATGTTAGCTTTAGTAATTATTTGATTTAATTATGAATTATTATGTTATTATTTTTAATGTTCAAGATTGAATCTATAAGGTTTAGTAGTGAACCTTTAATATTTGATCAAATCTCGTAGCCAACTCTTGGATTGTGGAACATCTTTTTGTCATGAACACAATGGCTTTGGCCTTGTGCAATTTGGATTTATAACTTATGAATTATGCATATTTTATCATTATGTGTCTGCTGAAATTTGTAAAATCCGTGTTAATTAGCTCAAGTGTCCAAAAATTCTGAATTTTTAATATGTTTTTCTTGTATTGTATATTGACTTTCTGTATAAATCTCATAATATTTGGAATTGAATTGATAGGGTAAATAATTATATGTTCATTTAGGCAAAATATTCAATCAATCATATAAAATCGAATTTTCATCATAAATGCATGAAACTTGGTAATTGTTCATATTTTATGTAATATTTGATACAGTAGACATATCAGAAAATTTGGGATCCAATAAGTTGTGTTTTTGTTAAAATTGGGTTTTTGGCTTAAATTTGTTTCATTATTCATAAATTCCATATTTGTGTTTTAAGTCTAGAATTTTTATATGTTGCTTTGATCATGATATAGTATTTATGATAATAATTTGAAGTCTTGAAACGTTGATATGATTAGTTGTTAAATTCATATTCATAAATGCTGATCATTTCATTAAATTGTTATAAATGGCACAATTATGTTTTAAAACTGAAAATTTGTGAATTGTCTTGGTTCAATATGTAATATCATGTGTTCAATTGTTGGATTAAAATTTACTTCAATGGCTAGTCATTTGATAGCATGCTCTACTCGTCCTAATTTCTCAAAAGTTTGTTCATATTATCCAAATATGAAATTTTGTGTAAATTTGCTTATAGGATGTTATATTATTGTTGAATGTTATGTGTTTAAATTTTGGAGTTAAACTCTCGGTTGAATCTTGAGATAACCAAGTGATACCTATGTAGTGCTGGCTGC
>CACSLK010019251.1:4695586-4707878 GCA_902706635.1 Striga hermonthica | reverse complement strand
TTTTTTTTTTAACAAACAACGCCCCGAAGGACGGGGGATTGGGCTGGATCCCCAACCTGTACATAGATCAAGACCCTAAAACGTGCTGAAAAAATCTAACAGCTACAGTCATTATAGTCTCACAGTAAAAAAAGAAACGAAAACCAGAAAAAGGAAATAATACAAGGTATGTCATCGGGCTAACAGGTGCCCGGGATAAATGTACGATCTAAAGAAAAACAAAAGTCCTAATCTACTGGAATCGAAACGAACGATATCTAAGGTGATCCATTTGAACTAGTGAGCGAAGGCGGAGTGGAGTAGTGTCGGTCTGAAATGTGTGCGTGTCTTGTATGATGGCGCCAAGGCTGGCAAGGTAATCAGCAGGTCTGTTCCCCTCACGGAAAATGTGTGTAATCCTGTAATAGACAGACCGAAGTAGATCTCTAATGCGCATAAGCGGGTGTTGAATCTGCCACGAGCCCTGGTGACCCGAGGTAAGGAGGGTGACGACAACCGCAGCGTCAAGCTCAATCCAAATATGACTACAGAGATGGGCAGAAATCTGAAGGTCAATCTGTAATGCCTGAATCTCTGCATCGTAGCCCGAGGAGGCCTGAAGGGACGTGTGGAAGGCGGTGATGAGAGCTCCATTGTGGTCCCGGATCAAGCCTCATCCTCTGGCAGCGCTGGTATGGCGATCGACAGAACCATCGGTGTTCAGCTTGACCCAAGGAGAATCGGGTCTAAGTCAAACAATAGCTCTGGGCCGAGGGGGCCGAACAGGCAGTGGAGGAGACACCCTAAAGCAGTGTGGTGGCGGGGAGCCTGTCCAGTCTCGGGCAGTGAGCCTGTCCAATGCTGTGAGTAGTGAAAGATGTCTCTCTACCTGCAAAACAATGTGAGAAAGCAAGAAAGTAATATCCCTATGCTTCGCACTATTCCTTTCCATCCAGGTGAACCAAAGGATCAGACAAGGAATGAGGAAGCCCACGTGTCTAAAGTGTGTGCTCTGTGAGAAAATACTCAGGAGCGCAAAGAAACTGTCTGTGGAGGGTAGGGATATATGGGTCCAAGTAGCAAAGTGCTCCTACACTCTCCTCACAATCTCACTCTCTAGAAAAAGGTGGGTAAAGGTCTCGGTCTCATGACGTCCGGTCTCAAAACAACACACACACCGGGAGGGGAAGGAAATCCCCCTCGCATGTAGCACAGTGTCCATGGGTATCCGGCGCAGGAGGAGGCGCCAAAGGAATACAAATATGGTAGGGGTTAAAAAGTCGTTCCAGATGGCTCCGAAGAGAAGATTAGGCCGATCTCTCAGCCTGATCTGCTCCCAAGTCGAGGTAGTAGAAAACACACCCGATGATGTAAGTATCAACCTCATACCATTCGAACCGTCCCCACAGATGGGAATCTGTTGGATCTGATCTAATAAATTCTCACTAAAACACGCCCCGAAGCCCAACTCTCTATCAATCTTCCCCCTATCCCACGACCCGTGCGTCCAAAGGTCGCTCACAAGCAGGTAGGGGGAGTGAGACACCTGCCTATCTCTTGACAACGACCTATCACCTAACCACCACTCATCCCAGAAACTATCCTCGCCATCTCCCAAAACCCAAAAAATGTGATCCTGGGCGGGCCTACCTACCCTAATAAGGCGTCGACACTGTCTGCTATCATGAGCAACCGCCGTCACCCAACAAGGGTGGTTGGCGCGTCTAGAGCAGTACTTGCTGCAAAGGTACTGGGCCCAAAGCGACTTCCCTTCCCTGAAGCGCCACCACAACTTGTATGAGAAGGCAGTAACAATATCCCTGAAGCGGCGCATGCCAAGGCCACCCTCAGAGAAAGGGCGGCAGATAGAATCCAAACTCACCCAGTGGGTACGTCCCCCTCTCCTAGAACCGTCCTCGGAACCCCAGAAATAACGAGCAATGATCTGGTCAATCTCGTTAAGAGTAGACCTAGGGGGTCGAGGATCAGAAGAAGATGAAGCGGAAGGGAGCTAAGGGTGCTCTTGATCAGCACAAGCTGACCACCAAAAGAAAGGTGTCTATGTGACCAACCAGAAATCTTGTCGATCATCCTCTGCCTGATGCCCGCAAAGAGCGCTCTCGTGAGATTGCCCTTATATAAAGGGACACAAAGGTAGGTAATAGGAAGGTCGCCGCGCGTAAAACCAGTGATCTCGTGGATCCGCTGAGCCCACCTGTCCGCACTGGAGGAGGAGATGATGAAGGTACTCTTCTACACACTGATTAGCTGGCCAGTAACCGAGCTATATTGCTTTAGAAGGTGCATAAGCTCGATCAACCCATTATCATCCGCCTGGGTGAAGATGATGATGTCATCCGCATAGGATAGGTGCGAGATGGGAGGACCATAACCACGAGTGTTGTACGTCATCCGTGGATAGTCGCGGATGAAGCTGTCGAGGCAGCGAGAGAGGTAGTCTGCTGCCAGAACGAAAAGGGACGGGGAAAGGGGGTCTCCTTGTGTAAGGCCTCTAGAGGAGGGGAAAAATCGGTGGGGCTACCATTAACCAGGACCGAGAACGTGCAGTGCTCCACACACGCCTCTACAAAACTGATCGACCGCTTAGGATATCCCATCCTAGCCAGTGTCTCTTTAAGAAACGACAACTCCACCCTATCATACGCCTTAGCCATGTCTAGCTTCAACGCAATGTTCGGTGCCCGCTTCCAATCCGCATGGGAGATATCGTGGATCATCTCCTAGGCCAAAAGTATGCTATCACTAATGACTCGATCCTTGATGAAGCCACTCTGGTTCGAAGAGATGAGAGAGGGAAGAATAGGGGAAAGACGACCGTTAAGAATTTTTGAAATAAGCTTATTGGTCAGGTTACACAGGGTGATGGGCCTGTAGTCGGACCAAGAGCTCAGATTCGATCATTTGGGAATCAAAACAATAGAGGTAGTCGTGAAGGAATCTAACATCTGGTGACCGAAGAAGAAGTCAAACACTACCTTCTCAACGTCAGGCTCGACTATATCCCAGCAGACCTGATAGAAGAGAGAAGAGAACCCATCGAGGCTAGAGACGTTGTTGGGATCAATCCCGAAAACAGCATCCCTAACATCCTCCCTACTCGGTAGCTCACAGAGGCCAACAAGATCGACCGAATGAGGGATGGTAGGGAAGAAAGAGACAGCTGGAAGTGAGCAACATTCGACTCCGGAATCTGAGACTCCCGGGTCAGGAATGATCCATCAGCCTCAATACTATGGATGTACGACTTAGCACGCTTCTGCCTAGCGAACCCCTGGAAGAACCTAGTGTTCTGCTCACCCTCAGCCACCCAGTGAACGGCCGCCTTCTGCTTCCATAAATCCTCCTCCATAAGGAGTCGGAGCTGGTACTCGGCATGGCAGCGGTGCATCACAGTCCTATTCTCCGTAGTGAGATCTAGGTCATAGGCCCACTCAGCCTCCGTGTGCATACTCTGAGCCGCAGAAAGACGCTGATGGAGGTTTCCAAAAACATCCCAGTTCCACTGTCTCAACCTACGTCGCAATCTATCGAGCTTCGCCTAGAGATTGTGCATCCCGAAGAGCCCAGTCGGCTGAAGTCAGGAATCCCTGACAGTGTCATGGAAAGAGTGGTGGCGAACCCACATGTTCTGGAACCAAAAAGAAGCGCGGCAGGGGGTGCTCTAAAATTGACACCTAATGAGAAGGGTTGAATGGTCAGACCCAAATCAAGTGAGATGCATGACGGCCGTGACCGCAAACACCTTCGACGACGCCTCAGAGACCAATGCACGGTCGAGCATCTCTTTGAGGTCGTCCATAACCCACGTGAAGGGCTCACCCTCACATCCAGCATCAAGCAACTCACAGTCCGCCACTGCCTGAGCAAAGTCCCACATCTCCCGAGACCGGTCCGTACGGCCACCCACACGCTCATCGGGATGCAGAAAGATGTTGAAATTGCCACTAACCATCCATGGCAATCCCTCCATACTCTCAGCAATCTCACGCAGGGTGTCCCGCAGATCATATCTGTCGGCCCTATTACACTTGGCATAAACCAAAGTGTGGAATATGGGCTCGGGGAGGTGGGCAACGGAAAGCTCGACATGAAGCACATGATCAGTGTCCCTGAGGACCCGACTAGTGTAATCACTCGAGTGGAATAACCAGATCTTATGTGAAATGTTACCCACGCTCGAATGAAAGCTAAGGTGACGTGAGTAGTAGTCAAAGTAAGGGGTGCGAATCATCGGCTCAATAAAGCCAACAAAATCCAATCTATGATCACGAATCAGGGAGTGAAGATGAGCAAGAGTGGCCCTATTAGCCAGGCCCCGTCCATTCCAAGTAATGGACGTGATAGACATATCAACAATTGGAAGAGCCACCAGACGGTGTCTGCCTGTGGCGAGGCTGGGTCGAGCCACTTGAAGGAGGGGAAAAGTGTCGAAGGGAACGAAGAGCAAGGGAGACCGTCTGCCGTGTCACACGCGGTGTGGGTCTGGTCTTCGAGGGGGGGGTGCCTTCGGTAGGTGGTCGTAGCATGCAAATCATCAGGCTGACCAGTCTGACCCAGACCGGCAATAGGAGCCTGCCCCATCTCCGGGCCTGTCTTTTGTCTATCATAGTGCAAGAAAGAACTAGAGGCAAAACACTCGCACGAGATGTCATGCTAGGCACAGTTAAGACTGCATGTCTGCTCAGGGAGGGGAGGGAGAGAGACTCCAGCCGGCGGAGCACTCGGTTGCTCGCCGTCAGAGTGTGGCTGGAGACTAGCTATATGCCAGTCGAACTCCCAATCTCAGCTGTGGCAGTTGTTTCCCTTTTGGGGGAGCAGTGATGAGAGTTGTCCTCATCTCCAGAGAGCGATCCTAGCTAGATGAGTGGACAGGCAAAGGAACAACATCACGAATGTTGTCATCAGATCAATGGATGGCCCCACTGGACGAGGTGTCCGGCTGCTCCAGATCATCAAAAAGAAGGTCATCATCATCTAAAAGAGCAAGATCCGAAAATCTGTGTGGGTCCCTAGAGGAAGGCTCAGCCTCGTCCTCTTTTTCAGGGGAGAGAACTGCAAAGAATGAGTGTTTGGCCTTGAAGGCCGACTATAATGTATCTCTGGGAATAAAGCTCGTGGCCTTGGCCTTGGGCCTTACTATAGCCAGCCGCTCAGACTAGTTTGGATGAGCATCCTTTCCGGTTTGGGCAGTGGTGTCCATCACAGCCTTGCCCTTATCTTTGGCCCCCTTTGGGGACCCGAGCACATGGAGAGGGCCTTTGCCCTTTCCCTTCGGGTCCCTTCGGCCGTTGGAGGGTCCCGGCTGGGTCGCATGACGGCGATGAGGTAGAGTGGGTCACGGCTTATTACCACTGATGTAGCAATCAACCGCTATATGTCCCACATGGCTGCACGATGAACAGAAAGTTGGGATCTTATCATAGACCACCCTCTGATCGAAGGTCTCTGAGCCCTGCTCAATCTCAATCTTGTAGATAGGCTCCACTCTGAGATCAATCTCAACACAAAACCGCGCCATATTATCCCTGGACTGTAGGGCAGTTGGGGTATCAATACAGATCGGTTTTCTGACACACTTAGCAAGTGTGGTGATGGAATCCTGATCATAAAGGTGTGGTGGATGGCCGGGGAGGCGGCACCACACAACGACGATGGGCGTCTCCGTCTTCAGGTTGAACCCGGAAGTGTACTTGAATACCTTAGCTGGGCATCCACATACAAGAATAGAGGTCTTAAGCTAAGCCTCATTGTAGTCCTCGGGGAGATGAACCGACACTAGGAGATGATTGAAATTATACCACTTAAAGGAGAACCGACCCTTAAAACCCAATTTACTTAAACCAGCAGCAATATATCGGGGAGTGGGATAGCATAGGTAAACTTGAACACAAGAGTGTTAGCTAACTTACCAGCAAGGTTGTCAGCTCCGACCTGTGAGAAACGAACCTTCAATTTGTTTCACTCCGAGCGGATGATGGTCCCGCAAGCATGGTCATAATCCCCATCAAAGTTGAACTCCTTGGGTGTGGGATGTGAAGGGCCTGTGCCGCTGTCTCTTTTCCCCGTAATGGCCTCCCGGAACGAAAGTGGCCTATTGGGTGTGGCCGGAAGGTGCCCGGCTGCAGCGGGGTTGGCCATGGAGGTGTCCAACGGCGTCGTCCCTTTCGGGGGAAGTCTAGTGTGATGGGACGTTGACAACGAGTTTGGGGCCCAAACAACCACTCCATCTTCACGAACATACAAAACGTCCAGGCCAGAATGTCCGGCATCAAATGTGTCTTCTTTGGCGAGGTGGTCGGTCGAGAAAGTGGGGTAAGGCCGAGGACCAGGAAACTCGATGTTATCGACCAACTTCGGGACGACCCCAGTTAGATTTCCGGCCAGCTCTGCATCTCCTGTAACCTTGGTGTCGTCGGCGCCGGCGTAGAGCCGGTGACCTGCGCCTACTGGTTGAGAAGAATGAGCAATAGGTATAAAGGGAGTCTGCAGACAGGTGGTGGGTTGTGAGTTTTGGTTACGGGTAAAGGACTGGGTTGTGTTTTTTAAAATGTTTGTGTTTGGTTGACTGGTGGGCCAAGAAATAAAGGGGTGAGAGATAGTTGATTTAGGCTGAGGGAGGCCCAAAGGTGGTTTCATAAAATGAGAAGGTTGAGTGGAGTTTGAGAGCTGTGGGCCCGATTGTAGGAGAGGAAAGTTGGGCTGCGAAGTAGTGTCTGGGGTTGATTGGGCCCTAGAATTAAATTATGGCCCAAATGTTTACCTCTCAGCTCTGGATTGTCTCCGCTCTCTAACCCTATCACTTGGTAGAGGGAGGGAGTTGACCTGCAAACAATATCTTCACTGGCGGAGGATGAACTGTTTGTCCCAAAAATGAGCGGCGAGCTTTTATCGGTTGTTTTTTACCCGGTTTTTCTGATTGCTAAGCTCTCAAATAGATCCGCCGAAATTTCTCCTTATTCAAGGTTGTGGAAGCTCCTTCTTCCCTACCATTCTTTTGGATTTTGCGAGGAATATTTTGATTACCTCTCTAATTTCTGGCTTCGATAGGAAGAACTCCAGCTCCGACATTAGGATGGAAGACGGATGTTATGAGTTTGACTGATTCGATACTGAAAATGGTAACATGGGTTGTGATGGCGGGTGTGTGGGAGGGGCCATGGATGAGCTGGGATGTAAAATCTGAAAAATAAATGGAAGTAGGGGTTTGGCCCGGCGGCCAGGGGCCGCCGGCGGTGGCGGCCGAGGAGGGTTTAGGTGGTGGCGGGTGACGAATGCCGTAGATAGAGGATGGTGAGTGAGGATAAGGGTAGAGAGAGAAAGTAAGAGAGAAGGGAGAGCATTTGCTAAGTTTTTCTGGTCCAATTCGCAAGGTTAATTCTATGTAGTTGCTAGATTAGTTCTCTGTAGTTGCTAGGTTAGTTGCCTGAAGTTGCTAGGTTAGTTCTCTCTAGTTTCTAGGTTAGTTCTCTGTAGTTGCTAGGTTAGATGTCTAAAGTTACTAGGTTAGTTCTCTGTAGTTTCTAGGTTTTTTTTTTTTTTTTTTTTTTTTTTTTTTTTAACAAACAACACCCCTGAAGGGCGGGGGATTAGGCTAGATCCCCAACCTGTGAATAGATCAGGGCCCCAAAATCGGGGCCCAGAATGTCAACGATCAAAATACAATAGTCTACAACGTCTCACAAGTCACAACCAACGAGAAAGAACCGAAAAAACAGAAAAAGAAAGAAAACAGAAACTACAATACAGGGTCGATCTTCGGGCTAACAGATGCCCGAGATAAATGACTAGTCTAATGAAAGCAAAAATCCTATAACTATTGAAAGCGGAATGAAGGATATCCGAGCTGGTCCATCCGTACTAGAGTGCGAAGGCGGAGTGGAGCAGTGTCTGTCTGGAATATGTGTGTATCTGATATGGTGGCGCCAAGGCTGGCAAGATAGTCTGCGGGTCTGTTCCCCTCACGGAAAATATGCGTAATCCTGTGACGGACCGACCGGAGTAGCGCTCTAATGCGCATAATCGGGTGCTGGATCTGCAACGATCCCTGGTGCCACGATCTCTGTAGTTTCTCGGTTAGTTCAACGTAGTTTCTAGGTTTCTTAAAAAAAAAAAAAACAACTCCACGGATGGCGGGGGATTGGGCTGGATCCCCAACCTGTACATAGATCAAGACCCTAAAATGGGCCCAACATATCAACCAACTACAATCAACCAAGTCTCACATTCAAAACAAAAAACAAAAAAGAAATACAAAAAAAGGAAAAAATTACAAGGTATGTCTTCGGGCTAACAGGTGCCCGTAATAAATGAGTGATCAAACGAGAGAAAAACCCTAATCTACTGAAAACGGAAAGATGGGTAACCAAGCTGGTCCATCCGAACAAGCGTACAAAGGCGGAGTGGAGCAGTGTCGGTCTGAAACGTATGAAGATCTGGTATGGTAGCGCCAATGATGGCAAGGTAGTCAGCAGGTTTGTTCCCCTCACAAAAAATGTGCGTAATCCTATGATGGACGGACCGTAGAAGAGCTCTAATGCGCATAAGCGGGTGCTGAATCTACCACGAGCCCTGGTGGCCTGAGGTCAGGATAGTGACGACAGCTGCAGCGTCCAGCACGATCCAAATGTGACTACACAGGTGGGCAACAATCTGAAGGCCAATCTATATTGCTTGAATCTCTGCATCATAACTCGAGGAGGCCTGAAGGGACTTGTGGAATGCGGTGATGAGTGCTCCATTGTGATCCCGGATCAAGTCTCCTCCTTTGGCAGCTCCGGTATGGCGATCAAAAGAAGCATCAGTGTTCAACTTGACGCAAGGAGAATCGGGTCGAAGCCAAACAACAGCTCTGGGCCGAGAGGGCCGAACAAGTGCATGGAGGGCCACCATATAGCGGTGTTGTGGCAAGCAACATGTCCAGTCTCGGGCAGAGAGCCTGCCCAAGGCTGTGAGGAGTGAAAGATATCTCTACCTGCAAAACAATGTGAGAAAGCAAAACAATAATATCCCTATGCTTCGCACTATTCATTTCCGTCCAGATGAACCAAAGGATCAGACAAGGAATGAGGAAGCCCACGTGTCTAAAGTTTGTGCTCTGTGAGGAAAAACTCAGGAGCTCAAAGAAACTGTCTGTGGAGGGTAGGAATATATGGGTCCAAGTAGCAAACTGCTCCCACACTCTCCTCATAATCTCACTCTCAGAAAAAGGTGGGTAAAGGTCTCGGTCTCATGACGTCCGGTCTCAGAACAACACACACACCGAGAGGGGAAGGGGATCCCCCTCGTATGTAACACAATATCCACGGGTATCCGGCACAGAAGGAGGCGCCAAAGGAAAACTGAAATGGTATGGGTGAAAAGGTCGCTCTAGATGGCTCCGAAGAGAAGATTAGGCCGATCTCTCAGCCTGATCTGGTCCCAAGCCGAGGTAGTAGAAAACACACCCGATGATGTAAGTCTCCACTTCATGCCATTTGAACCGTTCCCCGAGATGGGGATCTGCTAGTTCTGATCTAATAAATGCTCGCTAAAGCCCACCCCGGAGCCCAGCTCTCTATCAAGCTTATCCCTATGCCACGACTCTGTCTGTCCAAAGGTCGCTCACAAGCAGGTAGGGAGAATGCGACACCTGCCTATCCCTAGACAACGGCCTATCACCTAACCACCACTCATCCCATAATTTAACCTCGCCATTGCCCAAAACACAAATGATGTGATCTTGTGCGTGCCTATCGTCCCTAGTAAGGCGCCGCCACTGTCTGCTATCATGATCAACCGCCGTCACACAACAAGGGTGGTTGGCGCATCTAGAGCAGTACTTGTCGCGAAGGTACTGGGTGCAAAGCAACTTTCCTTCCCTGAAACACCACCACAACTTGTAGAAGAAGGCAGTAACAATATCCCTGAGGCAGCGGATGCCAAGGCCACCCTCAGATAAACGGCGGCAGATAGAGTCCCAACTTACCCAGTGGTTACGTCTCCCCCTCCCGGAACCTTCCTCGCAACCCCAGAAATAACGAGCCATGATCTGGTCAATCTTGTCAATAGTAGACCTAGGGGTCGAGGACCATAAGTAAATGAAGCGAAAGGGAGCTAAGGGTGCTCTTGATTAGCGCAAGATGACCACCGAAAGAAAGATGTCTATGTGACCAACCAGAAATCCTGTCGATCATCCTCTGTCTGATGCCCGCAAAGAGCGCTCTCGTGAGGTTGCCCTGATATAAAGGGGCACTAAGGTAGGTAATGGGAAGGTCGCCGCGCGCAAAGCCAGTGATCTCGTGGATCCGCTGAGCCCATATTTCCGCGCTGGAGGAGGAGAGGGTGAAGATGCTCTTCCGCACACTGATCAGCTAGACGGTAACCGAGCTATAGTGCTCTAGAAGGTGCATAAGCTCGATCAGCCCATCATCATCCACCTGGATGAAGATGATGATGTCATCCGCATAGGATAGGTGCGAGATTGGAAGACCATAGCCACGGGTGTTGTATGTCATCCGTGGATAGTCGTGGATGAAGACGTCGAGGCAGCGAGAGAGGTAGTCCGCCGCAAGAATGATAAGGGACGGGGAAAGGGGGTCTCCCTGTCTAAGGCCTCTAGAGGAGGGAAAACAATCGGTAGGGCTACCATAAACCAAGACCAAGAATGTGCAGTGCTCCACACATGCCTCTACAAAACTGATCCACCGCTCAGAAAATCCCATCCTAGCCAGAGCCTCCCTAAGAAACGGCCACTCCGCCCTGTCATACGTCTTAGCCATGTCTAGCTTCAGCGCAATGTTCGGTGCCCGCTTCCAGTCCGCATGGGAGATATCGTGGATCATCTCCTGGGCCAAAAGTATGTTATCACTAATGACCCGATCCTTGAAGAAACCACTCTGGTTTGGAGAGATGAGGGAGGGAAGAATAAGTGAAAGACGACCGTTAAGAATTTTCGAAATAAGCTTATTGGTCACGTTACACAGGCTGATGGGCCTGTAGTCGGACCAAGAGCTCGGATTGGGTCTTTTGGGAATCAAGAGGACAGAGATAGACGTGAAGGAATTCGGCATCCGGTGACCGGAGAAGAAATCCAACACTGCCTCCTTAACGTTAGGCTCAACTATATCCTAGCAGACCTGTAGAAGAGAGAAGAGAACCCATCGGGGCCAGAAATGCTGTTGGGATCAATCCCGAAAACAACATCCCGAACATATCCCTTACTCGGGAGCACACAGAGGACAACAATATCGCCCGAAGGAGGGATGGCAGGGAAGAAAGAGACGGTCGGGTAACGAGGGACCCTCTATCAGAGGTGAAGAGTGTCTTGAAGTGAGCAACAGCCGACTCTCGAATCTGAGACTCCTGGGTCAGGGATGACCCATCAGCCTCAATACTATGGATGTACGACTTAGCACGCTTTTGCCTAACGAAGCCCTGGAAGAACCTAGTGTTCCGCTCGCCCTTAGCCATCCAGCGAAAGGCCGCCTTCTGCTTCTAGAAATCCTCCTCCATAAGGAGTCGGAGCTGGTACTCGGCATGGCAGCAGTGCATCGCAGTCCTATTCTCCAGAGTGGGATCCAGGTCATAGGCTCGCTCAGTCTCCACGTGTGCACTCTGAGCCACATAAAGGCATTGATGGAGGTTTCCAAAAACATCACAGTTCTACTTTCTCAACCTACACCGCAGTCTGCCGAGCTTCGCCTCGAGATTGCGCATCCCGAAGAGCCCAGTCGGCTGAAGCCAGAAATCCCTGACAATGTCCTGGAAAGAGTGGTGGCGAGCCCACATGTTATGGAACCTAAAAGAAGCTCGGCGGGGGGTGCTCGAAAATCAACACCTAATGAGGAAGAGTGAATGGTCATACCCAAATCGAGTGAGACGAGTGACGGTCGTGACCGCAAACACCTTCGCCCATGCCTCAGAAACCAAGGCACGGTCGAGCCTCTCTTTGAGATCATCCCTAACTCACGTGAAGGGCTCATTCACACATCCAACATCAATTAACTCACAGTACGCCACAGCCTAAGCAAAATCCCACATTGTCCCTAACCTACGTAGTTGCTAGGTCAGTTCTATGTAGTTGCTAGGTTAGTTGCCTCAAGTTTCTAGGTTAGTTCTCTATAATTGTTAGGTTAGTTCTATGTAGTTTCTAGGTTAGTTCGTTGTAGTTGCTAGGTTAGTTGTCTGAAGTTGCCAGGTTAGTTCTCTGTAGTTGCTAGGTTAGTTGTCTGAAGTTGCTAGGTTAGTTCTATGTAGTTTCTAGGTTAGTTCTCTGTAGTTGCTAGGTTAGTTGTCTGAATTTTTTTTTTTTTTT
>CACSLK010019251.1:4676299-4695556 GCA_902706635.1 Striga hermonthica | reverse complement strand
TTTTTTTTTTTTTTTTTTTTTTTAAACAAACAACACCCCTGAAGGGCGGGGGATTGGGCTAGATCCCCAACCAGTGAATAGATCAGGGCCCCAAAACCGGGGGCCCAGAATGTCAACGAACAAAATACATAAGCCTACAACGTCTCACAAATGAAAACCAAAAACGAGAAAGAACCGAAAAAGAAAAAGAAAACAGAAAAAGAAAGAAAACAGAAACTACAAAATAAGGTCGATCTACGGGCTAACAGATGCCCGAGATAAAAGACTAGTCTAATGAAAGCAAAAAGCCCATAACTAGTGAAAGCGGAACGTAGGATATCCGAGCTGGTCCATCCGTACTAGAGTGCGAAGGCGGAGTGGAGCAGTGTCTGTCTGGAATATGTGTGTATCTGATATGGTGGCGCCAAGGCTGGCAAGATAGTCTGCGGGTCTGTTCCCCTCACGGAAAATATGCGTAATCCTGTGATGGACCGACCGGAGTAGCGCTCTAATGCGCATAATCGGGTGTTGGGTCTGCCACGATCCCTGGTGTTGGGTCTGAAATTGCTATGTCAGTTCTCTGTAGTTGCTAGGTCAGTTGTCTGAAGGTTCTAGGTTAGTTTTTTGTAGTTGCTAGGTTAGTTCTCTGTAGTTGCTAAGTTAGTTCGTTGTAGTTGCTAAGTTAGTTCTATGTAGTTGCTAAGTTAGTATTTGATAGGTTAGTTCTTTGTAGTTGATAGGTTCGTAGTAACTAGGTTAGTTCTCTGTAGTTGCCATGTTAGTTGTCTGTAGTTGATAGGTTAGTTGTCTGTAGTTGCTAAGAGTTGTCCGCATTTTAATAGCTGGTCTCATTTTAAGAGCTGACCTCATTTGATCCGCCCCATATATATATATATATATATATACATATATATACATATATATACATATATATGTATTACACTCAATATTTATTTTAATAAATAAACAATTAAACAATTAGGCAATTAATAGGAATAATAATAATAATAATAATAATAATAATAATAATAATAATAATAATAATAATAATAATAATAATAATAATAATAATAATAATAATGCCAATAAAATATCCAAAAAATCTAATAGTCGAACGAAATATTATATTATCTTTAAGACAATAATGTGATGACTTTAATCGAGAAATAAACATAAATAGTCCAAAATAAATCAATACCATGAAATTTCATAAAATCCAAATAATCACATAAATTCTATTACTTGAACGGGGCGCTACAGTCTATCCTCCTCAAATGATTTCCGTCCTCGGAAATACTAAAGAACACACATCCAAAGGAAAAACGATAGACTCAAACTAGAATTGCCATTCATGAGTTCCGGGTATCCTCTCTGAAACTCGACCCCGCTCGCATGAGTCTTATCGCCCTAAAGTCAAAATGGCATACACCCACATACATAATCCAATCCGACTCGCCCTATGCTCATATGCTTACCTTCTTGCAGGAAAGGGCAATACATCCTGCCCGTGCTCAGGCGTACATCCTTTTGCAAGGGGCCCAGTCCGGCTTGGCATACACCCATGAGTATCAACAATTTCGCAACGTACCTAACAACACACAAAACCCCAACATATCGTTCTGTATATTGCTAGCGTACTTTGACTGCCCAACCATTAAGGTATATATATGGCGCCAAACTTCAGTCTCTTTCTCGGGTCACACTGTATAAACTTGCTCACGAATTCATTATGGATCGTGCGTCTCCATTAGAAACATTGACACGTTACCCCATATAGTCGGTGTAACTCCAATATGATCTTATTCTAAATAATATCGACTCTATGAGTTACACGTAGCCTCTAGATGCAACATAAGGCTTCGTCGAATAACATCACGAAGTTTTCCCATTTTGCCTACTCGAGAAAACTCTCGCGTAAAGCATAGGAACTCATCGACTACACCCCTTAATCGAAAATCATCGATTAAGGATTCGAACACATTTTAGTAGAACTTGGAGCTCTCGGTTTAATGTTCACAAGAAAAAAGGTTCAAAAGGCTGACCAAATAGTCCAGCATGAAACGGTTCAAACAGTTTAGGAGAAAAAATTGATGGTTCGGGGTTAGTGCACTGCCACCCAAGACGCGGCACGCTCGTTGGCATTGCATAAGCGGGGCGTTGGGGTGCTGGGGCGCGCGCGCACAAACCAACTCGGAGACTAGATACAAGGTCGAGGTTTGGCCGCATGCGCTAGCTTGGGGAGTTTGTACGCATGGTGATGGCGGCTGCAACTCTCATGCGAGTCAACGGTCAGCCCTGCGGTTAGCCTCGCGTCTCTCAGCATGGGCGTGCGTGCTCAGCCACCACTTCGCATGGCTACACCCGGTCAGGACCGACATACGGTCTTAGGTTCCATATAAAAGTTTAATCCAAGACAATCCAAAAGGAAATGGTTTTACCAAATTTCGAAAATTTTTATGTTCAACAAAACAATGTATTATTTCAGGCGTTTCATAATTCAATTGTTTGAGAGTCTCAAAAATAGCAAGGCGCGACTCTGAGTTCCAAGTCTACTACCTTTCCAGATGACACTCTCTATAAGCGAAGAGATCAACGATCGAGATAGACAAGAATTTTCCAAAGGAATTCTAATACAATTCTCCAATCGAGAATAATCCCAAATCAGCAGCTCCGGCCGAGAGATACAATAACTAGCTCACCTTGACTCTCGACTAACAGCGTCGGTCGTCACGTCAGCTCTCCCTCAAGTAGCTAATCGTGCCAACAGTCCTGATCAAGCGTGACCTCAAAATTACAAGTACCCGAACAAGTCTAAACTATTTGGTAGCGGTTGTCCATTCTTGCCGTCGGTTAATCCATTTTGACCGCGTCTCGGAAACAGACTAGAATGTTATCGTCAAAGATAACGACATACTGATTCAGATATATACGGAGTACCCGGTCCATTAGCTCCACGAAAAAGAAAATTGGCGGGTAATTATTCAGTCCGAAAGACATGACCACAATTGAAGGAACGATATACGATAAGTGGAGCCAAATACTTGTCTTAATTCATATACAATGTTGCAACACTTGAACAAAAAACAAGAACAATGGTTGCAAGGGATCTCAAAAGTCCCATGACCACAATGATTTCTCCCGAAACTCTGAAAGAAGTAGACAAACGAGAGTTTCTACGATGGACGGTTCTGCACCTCACGGTGTGCTTGTTCTGGACTCGACTATCCTCCTTAAAAAGTATCACGAAACAAGTTTCTCAGATTCACGAAACAAGTTTCTCATATTTACGAAAATAGATAAGGATCAACAAAAATTAAGACGCTTAACTCCATCTGAAATCTTATCCTACGCAAGGAAAGGGAAAATCTAGCGAAATTGCCAAAGTACAAAATAATTGAATGCCCAAGAAGAGACTCTAAACACAGTTCAGCTCTACTACCATGTGAAAGGAAATAATCAAAGACAAGCAAAAGACACTCGGGTGGCAAAGGCGCGAATGGGCAGTTAAGGGGCCACAACAGGTCAAAATTTACACATTAAACCTGCTGTCAATTTTCCAGAAAAATAGATTGCACGGTGTTCGTATATTGAACGTATCTCTTTGTACACAAAAGATATTTAAATGAATCTTGTTCCATTAGAAACTTAAGAGATAAAAATACAATTCACATGAAGATGTCGAGATTCTTAGGTTACCAGAAACAGGCCAAAATAGCAAAACTGACATACTCAACTTCTGCGATTAAAACAAAAAACTGACTGCGGAATGATCGAATTTTCGACACAATTCTCAAAATAAAAATGATAACAACATGATTCTTGCTAGAGATGGAACATATGAGATTGAACTTTTTATTCATCAGAAGAGTTTAAAAACATTTGATCGAGTTTCGAAGGTCAAAAACAGCGACGAACAACTACCGATACAAGATAAGGTTTTAAGCTCCACACTCAAACGAATCTCAATCAACACGAGATAATATTTCGGATAACAAAACAAGGCTTCGACTAACATGATTTAATCACAGCGTCTCGAGGATCAGTTTTTGAAATCGAGAGTCTCGGATATCCACGACGAATTCAAGATAACAACCAACGCATAGAACAAGCATACGAACCAATATATACCCGACTAACCAACTGATTTTCAAATCCAACCAATGAAAAACAACGAATTAAAATAAAAGAAATTCAACCATTATAGCGTTCTCCACAGATCCACAAGAAAAAGTGATTGGATCATCAACATGAACCCGACACCTAGACTCCACTCCCAGTCATCATTGAATGGGTCCTAACATGCTTCTAATGATCTTATAAAAATGGTTACAGACTTCTGAATATCTCACACACCTAGGACTTCTTTGGTTATCTGCTCCCTTCACTTAAGTCTTCTCTTTTTGAGACGGCTTGCGAATGCTCCTCACACGAAGACACTAAACAGAAACTTACAGCGAGAGAATTGCTATAGATAGAATTTAAATCGATAACATCATATCGAAATTATCAACTAATAACTACTAAAGTAAGAACATAACTTTATACCACTAGAGTTCAAGTTCATACAACTAAAGTTTGCAACTCCTCTAGACTTTAAGAATGTAAAAGCTGGAGGATAAATTCATAAGCCCCGATTTATATCACATCATCAATTAATACATAAGCATCTCAAAATCACTTATGTAATCATACATGAGATGGTGCGGCACGACGAAGAGAGTGGTCATAACTACAAGATACAATCCAAGTATTTCACATAGTTCATATATTTCACGTTAAGTTGCCTACAGAAACACAGGCTAGCTTTGATACCAAACTGTAATGTCCCACTTTGACCTTAAAGAAATTCTGGACTTTCAGAAAAATCAATAAAATTTTTAAACTCAATTTGGTGGCGTTACTCATTTTCAAAAGCACTTTCGATATCATAAATAGCAGTCATCACAATGAAAGTCAAACATAAATCAATACCCCCAACAATGGTTTCATCCAAAGTCAACATCACCCAAAACGAGTTTCCGAGTCCATCACAGTGTCAAGGCATTTCCCAAACATTATTTCGAGTCATCATAAAATCTCAAATTCATAAATCCCAAATTCATAATATCCCAAGTCATGAAATCATAAGGTAAATTTAGATAGTGGAAACATAACAATTAGTAATCGGGTCTCATAGACGGACCACCATTCGCTCCACTCCGTCGTGCCCTCACTTACTTAACCTGCATCCGTGATGAAACAAGAGGGTGAGCACATATGGAATCCGTGGTGCTCACCACTATGCAATAATCAACAATCATAAAATAAAAACATGTATGGTCGCATCATGTATACGAAGCAATTATCTATCCCATCTCCTATCATAAAATCATAAAATCAACACTCATGTACACATTTATATTAATATACTACTGTTGATACATGTATCGAATGCCTTCGCTCGAGCCTTACAACGATGTCCAAACAGTAGGAGTATCCCCCCCGAAGGCTCGGCCTCGCCATCGGACTCACATCGGGGTTCATATCCACATCCAGGGCCTTGCCTTGGTTGCGAGAACAAAAAAGAGATTACCCCAACGGGGTCCGTTCTATAACTACGGGGATAACCGTCCGATGTCCGGTACAGCTCACATCGAAGACTACATGGTTCACATACATACGTTGATCATACCATACAGCAGGATATAAAAGAAATTTGCAGCATAGTGTTTTTAATAAACCCACATGGTTACCGAAATGGTAGATTCACACAAAGCAAGCAATTAGGTCGAGAATCAGCTCGTCGAACCTACATGTATCAAGATAACCCTATAAATAACTATTCGACACGTGAACACATATGATATAGCCCTATAAAGATATACCGATCCAAAGGCTCTCTCTCTCTTCGATTTGAAGGTTATCAGCTCCTCCCGCGCATAGACTCGGGACGAGAAGATGCTTGAGTCGACTTCGTTCAAAGTCAACCCCGTCGTAAAGCAGAGTATCGGAAAACTAGACCTTGTATAGGTCGACTCATAAAGGTCGACTTGAGTTGGTCGGCCTTCCTAGAAGTTGACATATATTCGAGAACCTACGGGGACATGACCCCTGAGCAGTAGGAACATGAGTGGTTAAAGGGGTACTCGAGGTCGATGTCCCATATCTCGACACATAAAGCATGCAGTCGACTCCATACACTTGGCGTATTCATTAGAACCTCTTGTCCACCTATGGATAAGAAGGAATCTGGGGGTGACTCAGCAAGGAGGGGAGATGAATCGACCAGGGCAATTTGGACTTTCCAGGACCACCAACTTGGGGCATTTTGGGCATCTCAGGTAAATTCTCCCTCTTATATAAAGGAGAAGAGGTAGCCCTAAACCCTAACTCCCATTCATTCCATACTCTCCTCCATTATTGCCGCTGCTCCCTAAGAGCAGCCTTCTCTATCTTCTTCACATACTAACTTGAGCGTCGGAGGCTCTACGCCGGAAACACCTCCGACGTTGAGTTTCTTGCAGGTGTTCTCGCGGTTCAGTAGCAGTTTGAAAGCCATCGAGTCGGATCTGAGCTCATCCTCACCGGTTCGTTCCAGATCTGAGCCCATTCTCATCAGTTCGCTCCAGATCTGGGAAGAGACCCATCATTTTGGCGCCGTCTGTGGGGAGTTCTTGAAGGACTTAAGAGCTTCGCACCTAGCTCCGATCTGTCGCCGATGGCTGAGAAGGAATGTTTACAGAGGAATTTGAACGAGGAGTTTAGGGGAACCTGGACAGACAGGAGACCGCCTTCTCTCTCTGCCCCCAGACCCCCGATGATGCAGGCACTGGGGATGCCACCGTTTGGAGGACCTCCACCTCCGGGAGTGATTCTGGGTGGAGAAACGCCTATTACTCCGCCCGGAGTGAAGTTGCCGGTGCTGACCTCAGCAGGAGCAAGCCAAAATCCCAATACGGGCGGAGGAGAACCAACAGAGACGTCTCGACGCGCGGTAAAGCAAATCCAGGAAGGGCCAGAACAAACGCTCGTTCGATCTCGGGTCAAGGAGCAAACGGTAACAATGACGAGAGATGAGATGCAAAGGATGATAGCGGAAGCAGTGGCAGCTCAGCTCAGGCAAGCTCAGCCCGAACAACCTAGGGTCGAGCCACTAAGGATCGAACAGCCAAACATCGAAGCGAACAACAGGCCCAGTTTAACGAGAGGTAGAATAGGAGGGCAGAAGAGGGATGAAACGCTGGAGCAACTGCTGGCCCAAGTGCGTGATTTGCAAGACCGAGTCGAGGGGATAAAAACCGGTGGCTCGAGAGGACATCCGTTTTCACAGCATATCCTCGACGCTGATCTACCACAAGGCTTCCGTGATTTAAACATAAGCTATGACGGATCGACCGACACATCTCGACATATGAAGAGTTTCGAGAATATGTCGGTACTCCATCGCTACAACGATCCACTGCAATGTCGAGCTTTCCTGACAACTTTACGAGGTTCCGCTCAGGATTGGTTCCACCAGTTACCAGCAAGAGCTATCAAGGATTTCGAGGAGTTCAGCTCGAGTTTCCTCAACCAATTTGCTAGTGTCAGGCCACAAGAGAAGTCGTATTTAACACTGATGGGCATACAACAGAAAGAAGGCGAGTCGTTGCGAGATTATGTGGCGAGATATACACGGGCCTGCGTCGAGGTGCCCAGAGCGTCAGAGGAAATAAAGGCGGTGGGCTTGACCCGAGGGCTACTGCCAGGCTTGTACAGGAACTCTTTGGCTAAGCGCCCAGGCAGAACATTTGATGAGGTACTAGAGAGGTGTGCGAAATACATGAACGTCGAGGAAGCAGAGGTTGACTTCTCTCAGGCGTCTAAAACGATTAAAATAGACCCTCAAGACGAGAGAAAATAAAAGAGAATTTCCTCAACTGGAGAGAGAAAGGGGTCCCCGCGATCAGAAAGGGAAGGACTGACTAGAAGTTGAAGGCCGACTCATTACACCCCTCTGGCGGCTCCACAAGCTAGGATCTTGGAAGTTATGGAGAGGGAGATTCGTGACAATGTGGTAAGATGGCCCAAGACAACGAATGACGGGCCAACGAGGCCTAAGAGCAACCTATACTGTCGATTCCACAAGGATTACGGACATAACACCGACGATTGCAGGCACCTCAAAGACGAGATAGAGAGGTTGATAAAGGCCGGCCATTTGAAAGAATTCATATACAAAGATCGAGAAAGGACAAGTCGAAGGAAAGAAAGGAGTAAAAGTCCTCGCAAGAGGACAAGGTCACCAGAAAAGAACAAGCTCCCCTTGAAAAAAGGAATAATTCACATGATCTTTGGTGGACCGACCGACGGAGATTCAAACCGTGCAAGAAAAGCGTACTCCCAAAGGTAGCATGCCAAAGTCGAAGTACACCAAGTCGATGAGGGGGGTCCAGTGATGCATTTTGGACCAGCGGATGTAGGAGAGGTCGAGAGGCCTCACAATGATGCTCTAATGATAACCGCCCAGGTGTCGGGCTACGAGGTGCAAAGGGTTTTCGTCGATACTGGAAGCTCAATAAATGTGATCTTTTATGATTGTCTCAAAAGGATGGACCTTGACATCGAACTGGCACCCTTGCACACGTCTCTTTTTGGGTTCCATGGCTCGGAGGTCGCACCCTTGGGAGAAACCACGCTTGCCGTCATCTTAGGAGAAGGAGACTTGAGAAAGGTGAAGATGATAAGGTTCGTGGTGGTCGATGTCGAATAGGCTTATAACGTGATCCTCGGGAGACCAGCACTGGACACTTTCCAAGATGTGGTGTCAACTTACCATATGAAGTTGAAATTTCCAGTCGGAGATCGGGTGGGAGAAGCTCGAGGAGTCAAAAACTATCCTGAGCATGTTACCAGATAGCGGTAAGGACGAACCAATGAACGGAGGTAAAAGAAGGGAAGAAGTTGGGATCGAATGAAAAAAGGCCGAGGGGAAGCGATCTCGAACCACACGGAGAGCTGATGGAAATTCAGATCGGAGAAAGAGAGGACCAAACCACCAAAGTCGGGAAAGAGTTGGAAGACGAGTTAAGGAGTCAGTTGGTGGAATTGCTGAGGGAATTTAGAGACATCTTTGCTTTCTCCCCAGAGGAATTAACAGGAATCAATCCGGAGGTCATGGAACATAAGCTCAATGTCGACCCCCTCAAAAAGCCCGTCAAGCAACGACTCAGACACCATGGGGCTGAGATAGACAAAGCAATCGAGGTCGAGGTGGATAAGTTGCTAAAAGCCAAGCACATCAAAGAGATCCAATTCCCCGAATGGATATCCAACACTGTGATGGTGAGAAAAGCATTGAACAAATGGCGTATGTGTATCGACTTCCGCGACTTGAACTTAGCATGTCCCAAAGACCATTACCCTCTGTCGAGGATTGATCAACTAGTCGATTCCACGGCTGGTTGCGAGTTGCTAAGCATGATGGATGCCTCCCAGGGGTATCACCAAATCCCATTAGCCCCCGAAGATCAGAGCAAAGTTAGCTTTGTCACAAGTAAAGGGACGTATTGTTATGTCGTCATCCCCTTTGGGCTTAAAAATGCAAGGGCAACGTACCAGAGATTGATGGATCGAATGTTTGAGTCGCAGATTGGACGCAATATGGAGGTATATGTGGACGATATCCTGGTGAAAAGTAGGTCCTCGACTTCACATGTAGAAGATCTGAGAGAAGCTTTCAAAACACTAAGGGCATATGGGATGAAGCTGAACCAAAGCAAATGCGCTTTTGGAGTGAGGGCAGGACGATTCCTGGGCTATGTCGTGACTGAGAGAGGCATCAAAGTAAATAAGGACAAAGTGCAAGCCATACTCGACATGGCCCCGCCAAAGAATGTTAGAGAGGTGCAGGTCCTGACGGGTCGAATTGCAGGCCTAAGCCGGTTTATAGCTCGAGCTGCGGAAAGGAGTTTCCCATTCTTCAAGTTACTTAAGAAAAAAGCTTTTCAGTGGAATGACGAGGCTCAAATGGCGTTTCAAAAGTTAAAGGAGTTTTTGAGCGAGCTACCGTTGTTAACAAAGCCAGAGTTGGGCGACGAGTTAGTTCTCTACATCTCGGTGGGAATATTTTCCCTAAGTTCTGTATTGCTGTGAGAAGCTGGAGGGGCCCAGCAGCCGATCTACTATACAAGTCGAGTACTTCAAGGCACAGAGGTGAGATATTCCGAAGTCGAGAAGGCCGCCTTAACATTGGTAATCACAGCCAGAAAATTGAGGCCATATTTCCTGAACCATGTGATAATAGTAAGGACAAATTTTCAGCTCGGAGAGACCTTGGGTCAACCTACTGTGTCTGGTCGACTCGTAAAGTGGACGGTCGAGCTCAGTGAATATTCTATCAAGTATGAACCACGACGAGCTATAAAAGCCCAAGCTCTAGCCAACTTTATCCAAGAAGGGACTAAGGGAGCAAGCAAGAAGTGGATAATGCACGTTGACGGGTCCTCGGCGGCCAGGGGATCTGGTCTGGGAGTCGTCCTAGTATCCCCCGAAGGCGAACAACTCGACTTCGCCATCAGAATGGGGTTTAAGGCCTCGAACAACGAAGCAGAGTACAAAGCTCTAATTAAGGGGATTCAACTGGTAGTCGGTGGTGGAGCAACGGAAATCATGGCACATTCCGACTCACAGCTCGTCATGGGGCAAGTATTGGGAAATTGCGAAATCAAAGAGGATCGAATGATAAAATATGTCAAGAAAATTCAGAACCTGGTGCAAGGCTTAGAAAGGTTTGAATTAACGCAAGTGCCTCGAGAAGAGAACAAGCGAGCCGATTGGCTCGCCAGAATTGCAAGTTCAAATGAAGGAAAGATGGAAAATCATATTACCACACTGCACTTAGCAGGAAGTGTCCTAAGTGAGACAATGGAGGTCGACGAAAAACAGGATTGGCGAAGAGCAATTCGTGAGCTATTACAAGGTCGAGTGCCAAAAGGAGATAAGCAGGAGGCGGAGAAAGCAGCCCGATATCTGAGTAAATATTTTGAGATCGAAGCAATCTTATATAAGAAGTCAATGGTCGGACCCCACCTGCGATGCGTTTCCGAAGAAGAAGGGGATCATGTCTTGAGGGAGATCCATGAGGGGTGTTGCGGAGCGCATATAGGATCGCGAGCCCTAGCTGGAAAAGCCCTTCGAGCAGGCTATTATTGGCCCAAGATCCGAAAAGCAGCCGAATAATTGGTACAAGGATGCGACAAATGCCAGCGCCATGGTCGAATCCACCACATTCCAGCCGAGGCAATGAAAACAATCAACTGTCCAATCCCTTTTGCTCAATGGGGAATCGACTTGGTAGGCCCATTTCCGATGGGAACAGGGCAAAGAAAATTCATGGTGGTCGTCGTCGACTACTTTAGTAAATGGGTGGAGGCAGAGCCTTTGGCAAAAATCACCGAGGACAAAATGATACAATTCCTGTTCAACAATATCTGTTGTCGATTCGGGATCCCAAAGATCTTGATTTCGGATAATGGAACACAATTCCAAGGGAAGCAGATCCAGGCGTGGTGTGTCGACATAGGGATCAAGCAGCGATTCGCCTCAGTTGCGTACCCACAGGCAAATGGCCAAGTCGAAGTGACAAACAGAACCATCCTGCAGGTACTGAAGAAGAGATTGGAGAAAGCATCTGGTGCTTGGGTCGACGAGCTGACAATGGTCCTATGGGCCTATAGGACGACTCCGAGGAGTTCAACAGGGCAATCGCCATTCCACATGGTTTATGGAATGGACACTCTATTGCCCATCGAAGTCGGCTTGGAATCTCACAGGTCGACATTCTATGAGGAAAAGAATAATGAAGAGTTAGCAAAAGAAGCCCTCGACATGATAGAAGAGGTGCGAGAGGAAGCTTGGCTGCGATCCATGGAGTATAAGCAGAAGATGCGTGCAGCCTTCGACAAGAAAGTCCGAATCAGGCGGTTTCAAGTAGGAGACCTCGTCTTAAAGCGGGCTGACACTCTCAAGCATGTTGGGAAACTAGAAGCTAACTGGGAAGGGCCATACACAGTCACAAAAGTGCTTGAGAGAGGTGCGTACGAACTCGAGGATGCAGAAGGTCGACAACTACCGCGATCTTGGCACGTGATCCATCTCAAACGTTTTTATGCTTAAACAATGTTTTGAGTTTTCCTTTTGTACTAGGCAACGATCAAATTATATCCAGTAATGAAATAAATTTTGTTTACGCTTCTAATATGTCTCTATATTTACGCCTCGACTTTTTTATGATTGCTGAATGAACTGAATTTTTTGAAACGGCTATATAGCCGACCAACTACGTCGACTACGAAGTTGACCTAAACAACTACGAAGTTGTATGCCTCGATCGGAATCTCGGCAAGGCTACGAAGTCTACGACTACGAAGTCGACCTAAACAACTACGAAGTTGTATGCCTCGAGTGGAATCTCGGCAAGGCTACGAAGCCTACGACTACGAAGTCGACCTAAACAACTACGAAGTTGTATGCCTCGAGTGGAATCTCGGCAAGGCTATGAAGCCTACGACTGCGAAGTCAACCTAAACAACTACGAAGTTGTATGCCTTGAGTGGAATCTCGGCAAGGCTATGAAGCCTACGACTACAAAGTCGACCTAAACAACTACGAAGTTGTACCCCAAACTACGGCATAAAATAGGAATTAACCACACGACCCACTAAATAGAATTATCAACAGCGGTGAAAAACTTAGTTCAACAACAGTGAAGGTGTTGAAATCTGTGCTTGACTTCGACCAGCTCGCACAAGGGGTTGGGAGAAGTCGACTCGAAAAAATTGGTTCAACAACTGTGAAGCTGTTGAAATCTGTGCTCGACTTCGACCAACTCGCACAAGGGGTTGGGAGAAGTCGACTCGAAAAAACTTGGTTCAACTACTGTGAAGCTGTTGAAATCTGTGCTCGACTTCGACCAGCTCGCACAAGGGGTTGGGAGAAGTCGACTCAAAAAACTTGGTTCAACAACTGCGAAGCTGTTGAAATCTGTGCTCGACTTCGACCAGCTCGCACAAGGGGTTGGGAGAAGTCGACTCGAAAAACTTGGTTCAACAACTGTGAAGCTGTTGAAATCTGTGCTCGACTTCGACCAGCTCGCACGAGGGGTTGGGAGAAGATGTGGCAGCAAATAAAGTTGACCTTAATTGTTGCAAATAGCTATAGCACTTTAATAACTCAAGAAAGCAGAAAAACGCGATGAACAAGGCAAAAAAAAAGGGAAAATTATCGATAATATTCATAAGCCCATTACAAGCAGAGTCGCCCCGACCTTTACAAGCTTGAAAATAGGTCTAGGACGACGGAAAAAAACAACAAAGCAACAAACAACCACAAAACAAAGCAAAATTATCATAATGGGCACAATCCCAAGATAGAACAAGTAAATTTAAGATTCAGCGTCCGACTTGTCAGCAGCATCACCACCGTCGTCGACGATCGTGGCGATTTTCTCAGCGTCGCCCCCCTAGCTCTTCACCATGCTCGTCGACAAGCGGCTCTGTGCCCTGCCCGAGCTCTCTCTTATTTCCCAGATGATCAGCCCCGCTCGGTTGGACCAGATGGGTCGGGCCAGTCAAGGGGGTAGGAGGAACCTCGAGTTGAGAACTCAGCCCGGCCTCAAAAATAGCACGAGCCTCGAGGCCCGACCACCACTGGTGGTCACCAGGAAGGGAGTCATCGTCTGCATAGCCCACGGGTTCAGGGAGGGTCTTTTTCAATGCAGCTTTGTCGACCTTTCCAGCCAGCTCGGTATTCGCCATCGCGGACTCCCAGGCCGAGAAGGCGAAGTCAAAGTACTCGATAGCGGTAGGGACCAGCTCATCGAGGAAGTCGGTGGATTTACAGAAGGCCTTGACAACCTCTTTACGATAGGTCTCCATGAAGATGGAGCCCATCGGAGACTTCAAAAACGACCTCCTTCCCTCCTCGACGCCAGCCTCCTTCTCGGCCAAGGTTTCTTCACGAGCCTTCTCAAGATCAGCTCTGAGCTTCTCGTTTGCGTGGCAAGCTACGGCCTTGTCGGCCTTCAACTTGTCGATAAGGGCCCTTGCGGCCTCCAGATCCTCTTTCAGCTCCTCGATTTCTTTGCGCTCAGCCGCGCATTTGTCCTCGAGGGACTTAGTAGAAATAGCAGGAGCCCTGCTGCACTCCTCGAGGCAGGGGAGCGCTGCCGCCAGAAACTGCGAAGAACACGATTCAAAGATGGATAAGACGAGTCGAAAATATACATAATCAAAGGACCAGTAAAGGGGAAAGAAAGATAACTAAGCGAGCATTTGAGTAGAATAGCAAGAGCGTTCATAGAGATTTCCCTCGACACGTTTCTTGTCGACCTCAGGAATGGTAGAGTTGAGATACTTGGCCACGTGATACGGCTCTGGATGGTTCCAAAGTCAAGAGGGCATCTTAACGTCACGTCCTTGACGGTAATGGGAGCCGTAGTCTTCTCGACCACTTTCTCTTTTCCCTTGTTGACCTTGCGACGTTTGAGGTCGTCAGGGATCAGAGTGAGGGTCCGATCATCTTGAGGCCTCTTGCGGGACCCCAAGCCCGACTGTTTGTGTCGACTCGAGACACCAAGAGCCTCGACCCGGGACTTCCGTGCAGCAACCGTCTCGAGAGCCGCCGCAGCAGCTTTTGACCCCGACCCGCCGGGAGGAGGAGGAGCAGAGCCGACAGCCGGTTGATCGGCCGATTGTTTCTTCTTAAGCTCGAAACGCTTAAGTGCTTGAACTGAAAAAAGAGAAACATGCGACAGTTGGTGAAATATGAAACCAATCCCCGACAAAAGATAAACAAACGGTCAAACCATTAATAACTTACGGGGATCATCGAGGCGAGGAAGATCCTCGTGAATAACAATTCTAGCGTGATTGACTAGTTCACGGTCCCTTATTATGCGACGAGGACTGTAAGTGTGCTTATTAAGCTCCTCTAAGAGCCTTTCAAAGTCCGCAGACCGAGGTCGCTTCTTTTGTTTCACTTTGATGGTTATCCAGTTATTTACATAGGGATAGGCACCAGCAGGAGGACGAATAAACACAAACTTCGACTTCCACTCGGTGATATTTGAAGAAAGGTCATCGAGAAATGAGATGCCAGATCGGCGGACCAGACAGTGAGCACCTTTCTGAAGTCGATAACTATAGCAATAGAAGAAAAATTCGGGCGAAAAAAAGCGAACTACTATGCGAGAGACGACTATAAAAGCTATCATAATGCAAAGGGCATTGGGAGAAAATTGATTTATTGGGATACTATAGAAGTTACTTATCGACAGGAGTTCGTCTTGAATAGGAAAACGAAGACAGAAAACAATCTGGTCGATGAAAAAAGTATGGCAACCCTGTGGAGGGCGGGCAAAGTCGTTATCAGGGTCTGGAGCAACCAACTCCCAATCGGAGGAAAGCCCACTGAACTGCCTGAAGCCCTCGATTTGAGCTGTAGAGGCATAAGAGAATGGATTTAGAACGGCCAATTTGGCCAAAGGATAAGCTATCGATACAACCTCTCGAGGGTCAACGAGAGGAGTAGTTATTGATATAGGTACAGGACTTGTTATATACACAGGAAAATCTAACAACCTAAGGGGAATACTTCGAGGAAATAGGTCAAGGCGAGGGGAACCCACTCGAGGACTCTTTGAAATCTCCACCAGGCCACCCTCAAGAAGCGCTTGATCGTACTCTTCCCAGTCGACTTTCGGGGTAGAGGCGTGAGAGGAGGAAGAATGGGGGGAGATGTTAGTCATCTTATAGCCAGTTATCTCGACTGAATCGGATTGATCAAGGTCTCTATCAATCAATTCATCAAGTGTATCGGGGGAAGAGTCGGAGTGGGAAGCTAGAAAACATCGAAGTCGAAAGATCAGTCCACGAAATAAAATCAAACAAGATAAAGACGGCTCGTAAACAATTGACTAAGAGAAAAAATCAAGGACGCGATACGACGTGGCCCGACGAAAGTAGGTGATCAGGTCGACATAAGGCGACACGAAGAGAATGGGCAAACTAGTAAGGGCCGACATGATAAGGAAATCGACAAGAGGTCGAGCGCTAAAGACCGACTACCAACAAAGAAAAAAACAGTAAATCAAAGTGAGGCGTGCACCTAAGGGATCTAGCATGAAATTTGCAATAAAAATAAGAGAAACTTGAAGATCATAAAGAACTCATCCAGATAATAAGAACAAAAGCAAACAAAATTGAAAACCCAGAAACACAACAAAGAAGAGGTGAATTGATGGAGAATAGATCAAGCCCTTACCCATTTTGCTCATGATTGGCCTGAGGAATTGACTTGAACACCGGAGTTAGTGGAAATTGCCGGAAAAAAGGGGTCGCCGGAGTTGCAGAGGAAACTTGGAGATGGAGAGATTCAGAGAGTGAAAAGTGTTTGAGGGGGAGGATCAACTATACTTATATATGACAGGAACGAACGATGACCGTTAGATCAACAAGGAAGTCAACGGCTCAGATGAAGCGCAGAATACGAAGAGTCGGCGGTTGAAAGGACGCGCGTCACTTCAAGAGCCTTCAAAATTTGAAATTCAAAAAAGTTGTAAGACTTATCTGGAAGAAAATCATGAAAGGCAAAGAAGTACCCTGTTCAAATAACGGGGCATATCACAAATACGAGACGAGGCACGAATGCCATAATAAAGACAAACCAGGCCATTCGAGTCGACCGAAGGCGACTCTCAACCGTTAAACTTACTCTTAAGCAGTCGACTGCTTAGAGTAATTTATGGGGGGGACTAGATGATATAGCCCTATAAAGATATACCGATTCAAAGGCTCTCCCTCTTCGATCTGAAGGTTATCAGCTCCTCACGCGCATCGACTCGGGACTAGAAGATGCTTGAGTCGACTTCGTTCAAAGTCGACCCGGCCGTAAAGCAGAGTACAGGAAAAGTAGACCTTGTATAGGTGGACTCATAAAGGTAGACTTGAGTCGGTTGGCCTTCCTACAAGTCGACATATATTCGAGAACCTACGGGGACATGACCCCTGAGCAGTAGGAACATGAGTGGTTAAAGGGGTACTCGAGGTCGACGTCCCATATCTCGACACATAAAGCATGCAGTGGACTCCATACACTTGGCGTATTCATTAGAACCCCTTGTCCACCTATGGATAAGAAGGAATCTGGGGGGTGACTCAGCAAGGAGGGGAGATGAATCGACCAGAGCAATTTGGACTTTCCAGGACCACCGACTTGGGGCATTTTGGGCATCTCAGGTAAATTCTCCCTCCTATATAAAGGAGAAGAGGTAGCCCTAAACCCTAACTCCCATTCATTCCATACTCTCCTCCATTATTGCTGCTGCTCCCTAAGAGCAGCCTTCTCTATCTTCTTCACATACTAACTTGAGCGTCGGAGGCTCTACGCCGGAAACACCTCCGGCGTTGAGTTTCTTGCAGGTGTTCTCGCGGTTCAGTAGCAGTTTGAAAGCCATCGAGTCGGATCTAAGCACATCCTCACCGGTTCGTTCCAGATCTGAGCCCATTCTCATCATTTCGCTCCAGATCATGGAAGAGACCCATCAACATATATAACAACATCCACTTAATTCAATTCAGCTCATATAGCACTCTAGGTCATATAAGCATGCATTTAAAAAGTAAACTCTATTTCCGAACATACAACATAAGTTTTCAAAACTTAACCTGCGCAGAGATTTTAAAATCAACATAACTTGCAACACATATGTCATATAAACATAATTCTAGTTGAGTTTGAACCCTAAGACATGCGGCTATAACTCTCATGAAGACATCGAGAATAAGGTCATTTACCAGGATATAATTCAACAAACATTCATAACAAAGTTGTAGTAAAAAAATTGAAATTCTATACATACAGAGCTTTAGTAATTATCACATAATTCATGCTATAGACTTCCAAATTACATGATTCAAAAACCAAAAGACAGCCAAGACGTAAGGCTACAAATTACATGAAGACCACTTTCCAGTTTGAGCATATACAAACATAGAAAAACATGTTGGACAATTAATGAATACATGTTGTCGGGTTTACAGAAAACTGCTCGCACAATCATTTTATAAAAATCATAACTCACTCAAGTTAAATCGGATTTTCAAAATTCTAAAGCCCACGGAAAAATAACAAGATAAATTATAAATAATGTGCAAAATATATTTTCAGAAAAAGAGTTCTTGATGGTCATAACAGAGGCACGACAGAGACCATAAAATCGTGATTAACCATGACATATGTTATTCAAAAATTCGAAAAGGCCATCAATCGATTTTCAAAATTCACGAAACTTTCAAGATAAATTATACAGATCAAAGAGAGCCAAATTCACAAGGGTTCATGAATTTAATCATGATTTATCAAGGATCTTTCAATAACTTATCAATAATAATTTAATTCAACAATTAACATATAGATTCATCTCCAAATCATCAAGCTCCAATAAAATGCAACCAAGGCATAACATATATCATGAAAACTCACAAAAATAAGAGTGTCACAGCCATCCTTACTGATCACCACACGGTAGAGTACGAAAGAGAGGGCAAAGGGCTCGAACAAGGAACCTCAGTGGCTCTTGTGCGACTCGGCGATTAGGGCGGCATATGCGGTCATCGGGGGTGTTGCTCAGCTCGTGTGGTTGAGAATGGTGCGTGAGCAGAAAGTTGATGGTGAACTATTGATATGGGGAGAGTTTCTTCTCTGGTTTGGACTCGATCAGACGAAGGTCGGGAGATCGAGAATGATCGCGGGAGAAGGCTGGGGGGTCACTGCTCACTTGCGGTGCGCGCGTGGGGAGAAAAGGCGCCGACGAAAGTAGCGAGTGGTCGAGGGTTGGTGTTGCGATAGATATTTTGATCCTCTCCACGTTGATGGAGTATGTGGGAAGAAAAATAATCAAAGAATGCTAAGGAATGATGTGGAGTCTTGGGCGTGTGAATTTTATGGGAAAAAAGGAGAAAAATCCTTTCTTAAAGGAGGGGAAATCAAAATTTGTACATAACATAATAATAGCAACATGTGTGGGATTCCATGGGGAGATACTCACGTTTTTAGGGCAGATGGATGAAGATAAGGGTTCCCAAAAATTACACATTGATTAATGGAATTAACAAACACAACTCCAAGGTCATTAGAAGTGGTGGGTCGGCATAGGGTTTGGGCGTGGCGCACGGGTCGGGTTCCTCTTGAGCTCTTCTAAACAATTAAAAGCTCAGTTCGAACAAACTATAAAAATAAATAAACCTCATTATATATATA
>CACSLK010019251.1:4634885-4676189 GCA_902706635.1 Striga hermonthica | reverse complement strand
TAATAATGTCAATAAAATATCTGAAAAATCTACTAGTTGAATGGAACATTATATTATCTTTAAGACAATATAATGTGATTGATTTAATTGAGAAATAATCATAAATAGCCGAAAATAAATCAATACCATGAAATTTGATAAAATCTAAATAATCACATAAATTTTATTATTTGAACGGGGAGCTACAGTTTACCTTGGGAGGTGGAGCAATTTCATGGAAGAGTGCTAAGTGGAAATGCATGGAAGACTCCACCCTGGAAGCCTAGTACATAGCAGCCTCAGAGGCAGGGAAAGAAGCAGTTTGGCTTAGAAACTTCTTAGTTGACTTAGAGGTGATTCCGAGTTTGCCACGTGGTATCACTGTGTACTGTGATAACAGTGGAGCAGTAGCATACTCAAGGGAACGACGAGCCCACAGAGCAAGCAAACACATAGAGCGCAAGTACTATTTGATACGATCCCACATAGAGCAAGCAAACACAACCTAACTGATCTTTTCACAAAGAGTTTGCCGAAGAAGATTTTCGTCAAACACGTGATAGGAATGGGAGTAAAGTGCATGGCGATAGTATCGACATAGGTCTTTTAGAATAACGGATTGACAGGACTATACTTGTAAAAGAGAAAGCTTTAAGTATAAGTAGGAGATTGTTAGTGTTATATACTGAAAGCTTGGCTTTTGGATGATATTACACTTTTACCATTTATGAATAAGAATCATGTTAGATTAAGCAAGTTCTATGTTCTTTTGTTTTGTATTAGATAGGGTAGTTCGTCATCGAGCAAATCGAACATCACTCTATCAGTTACTCGCGAAATAAAAATAATGGTTCACATCCTAGATGGACATGAACACCCCATCATGAACGGTTGTAGTGTCAATGGTACAATTTGTCTTAACTGATTAGTTGCACTAGTACATTTCTTTGAACAGGATATCAAAGAGGAACAATTCGTTTTATACTGATTGTCGTGAACGAACTAGGCCTCGGTTAATTACTGTGTTTTCTTAACCCGTAATACATTAAATAGTCATATACATGCAATACTTGCTTTGATTCACACAGATGAGGTCTAGTGAACTGTACCAATAGACCCACTGTCTTGGGTAATATTGTTGTATGTATGATGTGCTATTAGGATATTTACGGTTACCATGTACGTTTAGTTTGACGATGTCCTCAGAGTGAGTTCATGAAAGATTATTATGCTAAACCCTGCATGGGATTAAATTCCGGCATAGTATGAATGTGATGAATGAATGCTAGCTTCGATGAAATAATAATAAATTAATTAATTCTTGATTGTCAATAATCTAATTAATTAATGGATATTATATCTTAAACATGAGGAGATAAATCGAGTAATTGTTATTGGAGTCTCAATTGTAAATTGAACTAGGAAAATGGAGTGCAATAATATTATGGTTGTAGCCCATTAATATAATTTAATTAATTAGAATAGTGGGTTTGGCCCACAAGTATTTTAATTAATTAAGGAGATTTATTCCTAGTCTCCTAAGGGTTACTACTGTAGCTCTATATATACATCATTAAGCTCATGGGAAGAGAAGAGTTAGGCATAAAACACGCCCAATAACCGAGCCATTTTTCTCTCTCTCTCTATCTCTCTTAGTTCCAATTCGAGTTTTATCTTCTTCTTTTTGCTCTACTGATACAAGTTGAAGAAGGGTGTTTCAGATATGCAGCAGAAGATCCCGTCGTTTATTGAGATACATATATATAATCAAACCCGAATATCAACCTGCGACGAGTCAGACCCGCCGGACCGCCGACCCATCGCGAGCCAACCGTGAGCTGCACGCGCCGATGCAAAGAAGCCGCGAGCAAGCCGACGTGCCACCGGACCCCGCGTGATGCGTCCAGTTCAACGATCGCGACGTTGTGACCTCCCGACCCGACCACTGAACCTGAAATCGTGAGCCTGATCAAACTGCTTGTGTTCCCTATCTATTCGTGTGTTCATTCCGATCTTTAAACATCAGCCAGATCGCCATATATTTTAAGGCATAAGTTTTCTACATCAAACCTTTAGATTCGTTGCGCATATGTTTACGTTTGCTATTGAATTCGTTATTTGTACATAACGAGATCCTCACAATTCCCAACAGCCTCGAGCTTGGAAATTAGCGTCGCTGCTTTGGAGATCGGGGGTGGGGATGATATCCTTGAAAAAGGACACAATTTCCCTCCTGCTAGTTCGTTCTAGTGAGGGGAGAGGAGTGATGGCGTGTACAGTCTCCTTGACTCGGAGACATTTTTTGTTGTCTTCGCCCTCTTCATCGAGGGGGAGCTTGCCTAGGACCTTCTCGAGCTGCTTCGGGCTCAGAGAGGCTGTTGCTCGAGCACGAAGGTAGTCAGGTTAGGAGTAGAAGATGGATGATGTTCGACCATTGGAACTCTCAAATCGAGAGCGTCTTGTCTCTACTCTAGAGTTGAGAGAGGAGTGGTCAAGCGCTTTTAGCCTGGTGCAGAATGGGCCTTAAGCTCTCGGGTAGTAGGAGAAAGGCTACACCGAGGTGTGGACGAGTCTGGCAGTTGGGGAGCCAATTGTTTGGTCAATTTTTTCTTCAGAGGAACTTACCTCTTAGCTAGGAAAACACTGGACATCTTTGCAAGAAAAATAAAAAGAAAAATTTTAGCACATAAGTAAATAATTTAAAAAGCACACTAATTGAAAATTACCTGGATCATCATCAACTCGAATAGAATCAAGTGTTTTTATCAGGGTGAGGCAGAGGTTTGTGGCTAAGTATGCCACAATAATGTAAGAGACGGTCGTCATTCAGAAGAGTCCTTGAAGTGACAGGTTTGGAATTCCAAACGACGATGCAATGGTCAAAGAGGGGTGTTGTGAGTATTTTTACCAGAGTAGAATCGAAAGATTCGTTCCCCGGGTCGTATTGCAAGGAAGGTTAGCCGGATTCAATTGTACGATTATTCGATCACGAGAAAGAAAAGAAAAATTTCTAAACACTCTATTCAATAATTTTTGGGGTTTTAATTATCAGCTAAAGATTTAAAACTAAAGCAAACAAATTAAATAGCAAGAGAATAAACTCAAATGATTAAAGAGCTAGAGAATCGGGGATAATTGCTTTCGGTTCTAACACAACTACCAGCAACCAATTGCTCGGTTAAAGGACTTGAATCGTTTCTCGTCCAGAGGCTCACTCTCAATAACTCTTCGTAACAAGAGAGTGAACGTACACGATCAACTATCAATTCCAATTACCCATAGACAATACTATTACGAACAAGTCTACTCTAAACAAGCCTATATCGACCAACATCTCCCCTCTCGGTTCTACACGTTGACTAATTAGGTTAGAAAGGTGATCAATCTACTAACCCTAGAATAGGAACAACTTGAATAGATATGAACAATTAAGAACAAGCAATTATAATCGAACCTAATCAATCATCCCCTATCCCTAGCGTATGGATTTAGCTACTCATATGGAATTCAACATCAAAACTCACAAAAACCCAAGCCATCATCATCAATCAAGCAATTGAGAAAATAAGAACTTACAATTGATAAAAGAATCCCAATGTCAAATCCACTGAACAATCCAAATCCAAGCCAGAAAACAGAGTTTTAATCTCCAAAACCAATCCAAAATAGCAAAAGTATGAAAAGGAATCAGTTTCTAGAGAGAAAAAGTGTAAAAACAAGGTCTGGAATGTGAATAATCATGTCTAGGTCGAAATTCTGGACATAAAATCCCATCCTCGAAAATTGCGCCGCGTAAGTCGCGAGTCGCGACATAAGTCGCGAGTCGCGACATTCACTTTCCTTCAGGTCGCGAGTCGCGACATCTCGCGAGTCGCGCGTCTTCAAATATCTTTATTTTCTGGGGAAGGTCGCGACAGGTCTCACGAGTCGCGACTCAATCTCGCGAGTCGCGACAAAGTCTTGCGAGTCGCGACTCGTCTCGCGAAAACCTTCATCTCGGCTCTGTTGGACTCGCGAGTCGTGACATTCTCGCGAGTCGCGACCATCTCGCGAGTCGCGACTCAGACTCGCGAGTCGCGAGAAATGCTGGGCAGCTCCTCGGTCCGTCTTTTCGGTCCTTCCTTCAGTATTCTGAGCGCATTAATGGGTCTTCTTGACATCCCGGTCTCAGCTCAAGTAGTCCCGTCCTCGATCAACACAACCTACCTCCTGAAAACACAAACACGAAGAAAACACGAAGCAAAACACAGCAAAAAGACGCACAAAACGAACTAAAGAGAAAAGCGGAAAAATCACAGAATTGGACCAAATAAACTACGAAAATCCTATACGTGGGGAAAAATAAAGAGAAAATAAACCCAAAATAAAGACACAAAAATGGGACAAACAACTCCCCCACACTAAAACCTTTGTTCGTCCCGAACAAAAAGAAAAGAAAAGAAATAAATGATCAGGGACAACGGTTCAAGCAAAACCAATCTCAAACATATCAATCGAGCTGAGAAGAATTCCAATGATCACAAGAACACACCTCAATTATCAACCCAACAATTTCGAAGAACAACGACTCTCGAGTACAAATATGTATATGCCTCACTCAGTTTCTTCGCAATATATAAGAAAGGTGCACTCAAATTGGTCATCAGTCAAGTCGATCATAGATTTGCCTATCGACTAACTTCTACTCTAAAACAATCAAATTTATAAAACAATGAATCAAGAGGTCTTTAAGGGTTGTAATGAATGCTCTTTGGACAGGGTAGGAAACATATAGGCTAAGTGGCTCAAAATAAATCAACTCAACTCTGCACCCAACCATATCAACAAACACCTCCAGTTGTCACCAACCGGCTCCTCCCACTAACTCCAAGACCAACATACATCCCAAGCATATTTTTTTTTTTTTTTTTTTTTGCGAAAACCATTTGGATGTCTTATCTAGGTTTAGCCTTCGGGTTTTCTGCCCGAGTCTCCTAGACCGGTTTCCCGTACTCATGGCTCTTATCCACTATATTAGTGGACGGAGCGCTAGGAGTATAATCCATTTGGCTTTCCCATTTTTTCCCAAGCAGATAAACATATATACAATGCAATCAACTATCACCTCCAACATTCAACCCCCAACTCAATATCATCATCACGAGGCTAATCAATAAAATCGATCAAGGCTCAATGGGGGTAACTAGTGATTGTTATTCACAAAAATGAAAAGGATAATACAAGAAATGCCTCAATCATATTCATGTTTCACAAATCTAATCGAGTTATTTCACAACAGTCTCAAGGCAAATTCTACTTGACAAGATTCTGACCAATATCACACGAAAAACAATAAAGGCTCAAACCTCACAAGGTAAATATGTTCCTCAAAATAACCAAGCCAATTAATCAAAATGTAATACTCGATCACATCATCACAACTTCTCAAATTCAACCAACAGTTTTCAACCAGTCTTACAATATACCGTGATCCAAGTTCAGAAACAAATAGAACCCTAAAACTAGACTGGTCCACCACACAAAAGAAAGAAATAAAACAACCTAAAAAGAGAAACTAGACCTGGTCAACCAAATAGCCACATAAAACATGCAAAAACTCCCGCACACTTAAAAGCAAACAATGTCTCCATTGTCGACTCTCGGCAAAGGGAAGTTGTACTACATAATCAACCGACGCAACTAAGAAAAGAAAATACAGAAAATAAAATAAAAATAAAAGAGAAAAGAAAAGGAACAGCTGACCAACACAGTGACAAGTCACTGTGGACCGGGACTAGGAGGTGGTGGAGGAGAAGTTAGAGAAGGAGGGAGTGCGGTGACGAGATAGAAAACTTGTGCGTGGTCCATGTGCGCAACGCGAGAGAGAATGATTTGAAGCCTGCAAAAAGAAGACCGATTTTTTAATAATAAAGCTCCAGGTAAGTCGCGATAACCAGTCGCGAGTCGCGATATTGGTTCGCGACACATTTTTTTTTTTTGATCGAAGCAGGAAACTCGCGAAAAAAGAGTCGCGAGTCGCGACACCATCTCGCGACCTAGGTCGCGAGTCACGACATTCTCACGACTCGCGAATCGAAAAGAGGTCGATGTCATTCTTCGTGGGGGTAACTCGCGACTCGCGACATTGTCGCGAGTCGCGACCTCTCAAGTCGCGAGTCGCGACTTTTTGCTCGCAAGTCGCGAGTCAAACAGAGAGGTTGGCCTTCTGTCGATGGGTAAGTCGCGACTCGCGAGATATTCCGCGAGTCGCGAGATTTTTTTTTATTTATTTATATATATATATATATATATATATATATATAAGAAGAACTGGAATAAAAAGAAAAGCAAAATGAAAATACCAAATTACCTGAAAATTACCTAAAAGATAAGCAAAGAAATAGAGCAAAAGCAAAAAGAAAAAGGGAGAGATACAATCGTACAAAGCACAGTGACTAGACTAGTCACTGTGAGTTCGGTGGTGCACGCGGAGGGTCGAGATAGCAGGCCCCGAACAGCAACGGGCACCTGACACATCATATCTTTCGGCCTAGAGGGACCGGGGCAGCTCCATCGAACTAGGCTGAGAAGGGGCAATGTGGCGGTTGTTATGGATATTGCTTTGCAGTGGCCTCTGCGTGAATCCTCGCTTACACGCTTCCTCTTTAAGTTGATCCATCTTTCGAAGAAGAGCACCCTTTTCATCAATCGTCACCTGCGGCTCATGCTGAGTCCCTCGGTCGGAAATGAAGATGGACTCACCCAACACGGTCATGCTCGCGATCCCTTTCTTAACATCAATAACTGTGCTGGTGGTCGCCATACAGGGTCGCCCGACAAGGATAGTGTATTGCCTCCCGTCTTTTAACACATCCCCCATGTCAAGCACAACAAAGTCCACGGGGACTATCAACTTTCCCACTCGAACCAACACATCTTCCACGATGCCCTCGGGCTGACGTAACGAGCGGTCGGCTAACTGTAGGCGCATTCGAGTAGGCTTCAAATCACCAAGCCCAAGCTGCCGATAGACTGCGAGCGGCATCAGGTTAATTCTTGCTCCAAGATCGAGCATCCCCGAGGTCTCTTTCTCATTCCCGAAAACTATATTGATCACGAAGCCCCCGGGATCTCTCTCTTTCCTTGGTAAGTCGCTATGTAAAATACTCGCCGTCTCGCATACCACCACCTCATCTGCACTCTCTAACTGCTTCTTATTCTTTGCCAATTCCTTAAAATGCCTCGCGTAAGCCGGTATCATCCTGCACACATCAGAAGGTGATAGATCGTCATTTACCTTTTTTAACATCATGTAGAGGTCCCGCGTCAGCTGATTGTCCTTCTCCTTCGAGAGTCGGCATGGGTGAAGAAACCTTGGTCTGTATGGACTTGGGGACTTATGCAAAGTTGGCAAGGAAGGCGGTGCCACTGGGGTCTTTTCTGGTTGCTCTAACTTCCTTGGGTATTCTTCTGCCTCTTGTTCTCCCTCGTCCACCATCGTCTCCTCCAAGTCGGGCGTAATAACGGTCACTGAATTCACATGCTCCGGCTGACTGGGCAACTTCCCCTTGTTCATTTCAGTTTCGAGGACTCCGACCCGTGTGGCCAGTTGGCCAAATTGCGTCTCAATACGCATGATGGAGGCCTCCTGATTGACACTCCGTTGCTCACTGCTGGCCATAAATTGAAGGATCTTGGCAATGTCGTCCTGGAGGTTCGAACTCGACCCCGCTTCTGGTCCCCTCTGCTGCTGTTGTGGCTGCTGTGGTTGGTAGTTCGGTCGGGGCACAAATTTGGGTCGAGGTTGTTGCTGCATAAAGTTCGGACGGGGTGGCTGAAGGGTGTTCGAGTTGTTTGACCACGAGAAGTGTGGGTGGTTCCGTCATCCTGGATTATACGTATTGGAATATGGATCATTGACTGGTCGGTTCTGATATCCTTGTAAGGCACTGTCATCCGCATACTGCTCCCCAGAGTCCTGCTCGAATGATGAGGGGCATACTTCAGACCTATGCCCTGGGACTCCACACGCCCCACATGCATCAACAGCGAAAGTATTAACCGGCTGGGATCCTCGTGCTGTAAGCAACCTCATCTGCTCAGTAAGCTCAGCTAGCTGTTGGGCCACCATATCATTGCATGTTCCAACCTCGTTCACTATTGCTCTCCTCTCTCGAGTGCTCTTCTGCGACGAGTTAGTACTCATCGTCTCAAAAATCTCAAACATCTCCTCGGCTGTCCTTGCTCCGATATCACATCCTGCCGCGTTGTCAACCATATACTGCAAGTTCTGGTGGAGGGAATCATAGAAGCAGTTCATGAGTAGCCCCGGAGAGAGGTTGTGATGGGGGCACTGCCGTTGGAGATCCTTGAACCGCTCCCAAGCCTCATGAAGAGACTCATTCGGTAGTTGAGCAAATGAGACGATCTGTGACCGAAGCTCCTGGGTCTTTTGATGAGAGTAGAACCTCCCAATGAATTTCGAGTACACCTTGGTCCAAGTGGTAAGAGAACCAGGTACAAGCGTCATGAACCAGGCCTTGGCCCGATCCTTCAGTGTCTCAGGAAAGCACCGCATCTTCAACTGCTCGTCATTAAGCTCACCGAGAGGGAAGGTGTTAAGGACGTTGTAAAATTCTCGAATGAAGTTGAGTGGGTCCTCGCTTGGAAGCCCGTGGAATGTCGGTAACTGGTTGTAGTAGATCAATTTGAGCTCGTAGTTTCGAGCAACATCTGGCAGACGAATGCATGAAGTGATTGGCCCGATAACCGGCTGGGCCAAGATTCGGAGGGTGTTACGAGGAGCTTGCTGTTGTCGTTCACCCATATCGAGGTTGCTGCCTTCGGATGATTTTGGAGAATGGTCGTGTTCCTCTTTCGGTTCCAGATTAAAATCTTCCAGCAACTCTCTCAAACTCTCGTTGAACGGTTTATCGATAGGAGATAGTACGCGTCCACTCCTAGTACGCATACAAAGACAAAAGAAACCGTCACGAGCACCAGATAGATAAAGAAGAAAAACTAAAGAAGAACAACCAATCAATAATTAAGAACTACTAAGCTAAACGAAAAACAAAGAGAAACACAAAAAAAATGAATAGGCGCACAATTAAAGTCCTAAACCTTCCCCGGCAACGGCGCCAATTTTGTTGTGAGTATTTTTACCAGAGTAGAATCGAAAGATTCGTTCCCCGGGTCGTATCGCAAGGAAGGTTAGCCGGATTCAATTGTACGATTATTCGATCACAAGAAAGAAAAGAAAAATTCCTAAACACTCTATTCAATAATTTTTGGGGTTTTAATTATCAGCTAAAAATTTAAAACTAAAGCAAACAAATTAAATAGCAAGAGAATAAACTCAAATGATTAAAGAGCTAGGGAATCGAGGATAATTGCTTTCGGTTCTAACACAACTACCGACAATCAATTGCTCGGTTAAAGGACTTGAATCGTTTCTCGTCCAGAGGCTCACTCTCAATAACTCTTCGTAACAAGAGAGTGAACGTACACGATCAACTATCAATTCCAATTACCCATAGACAGTACTATTACGATCAAGTCCACTCTAAATAAGCCTATATCGACCAACGTCTCCTTTCTCGGTTCTACACGTTGACTAATTAGGTTAGAAAGATGATCAATCTACTAACCCTAGAATAGGAACAACTTGAATAGATATGAACAATTAAGAACAAGCAATTATAATCGAACCTAATCAATCATCCCCTATCCCTAGCGTATGGATTTAGCTACTCATATGGAATTCAACATCAAAACTCACAAAAACCCAAGGCATCATCATCAATCAAGCAATTGAGAAAATAATAACTTACGATTGATAAAAGAATCCCAATGTCAAATCCACTGAACAATCCAAATCCAAGCCAGAAAATAGAGTTTTAATCTCCAAAACCAATCGAAAATAGCAAAAGTATGAAAAGGAATCAGTTTCTAGAGAGAAAAAGTGTAAAAACAAGGTTTGGAATGTGAATAATCATGTCTAGGTCGAAATTCTGAACTTAAAATCCCATCCTCGAAAATCGCGCCGCGTAAGTCGCGAGTCGCGACATAAGTCGCGAGTCGCGACATTCACTTTCCTTCAGGTCGCGAGTCGCGACATCTCGCGAGTCGCGCGTCTTCAAATATCTTTATTTTCTGGGGAAGGTCGCGACAGGTCTCGTGAGTCGCGACTCAATCTCGCGAGTCGTGACAAAGTCTCGCGAGTCGCGACTCGTCTCGTGAAAACCTTCATCTCGGCTCTGTTGGACTCGCGAGTCGTGACATTCTCGCGAGTCGCGACCATCTCGCGAGTCGCGACTCAGACTCGCGAGTCGCGAGAAATGCTGGGCAGCTCCTCGGTCCGTCTTTTTGGTCCTTCCTTCAGTATTCTGAGCGCATTAATGGGTCTTCTTGACATCCCGGTCTCAGCTCAAGTAGTCCCGTCCTCGATCAACACAACCTACATCCTGAAAACACAAACACGAAGAAAACACGAAGCAAAACACAGCAAAAAGACGCACAAAATGAACTAAAGAGAAAAACGGAAAAATCCCAGAATTGGACCAAATAAACTACGAAACTCCTATACATGGGAAAAAATAAAGAGAAAATAAACCCAAAATAAAGACACAAAAATGGGACAAACAAGGGGATCTTGGGGAAGATTTAGAAGCTAAAAAATAGAGTTCTTTGAGCAATGGCATGGATTCCCAAGAGAAAGAAGTGTCGAGCTCGACATATACAAATTTATGCTTCCAGTTACTACAATTTGAGGAAATGTCACAGATGAAGTGAGCTCCATTCCGACTTTTCAAGTAAAGCCCATTGGCTTGTTTGGAAGCCATATAACGGTAATGACACAAATCTAGGTCAAATCGACCTAGATGGACATGAGAGAGGATGATGAAGGTGGTGATAAAGCGAATGGCATTTGGAGGGTGCTGAGTCAAGGGGAGACCAAACCAGTTACAAATTTCCACGAGGTCGGGACTGAGAAAACAATAGACACTAAGGCAAAGTGAATCTCAAAGAAGGTGTAAGACCCCTCAGAAGGGTGGTTGTAGGTCTTATCGTCACTAGGATTAATGAATGCCCGGTAAGGATGATGACCGACCTTTTCAAGGACCAAACAATTGGTAGAGGGATGAGATTTCTTGGTTTGAGGGCGAGGAGTAGAAGAGTTGGTCGAAGGTTTCATTTTGATCAATTTGGATGAAGCAGTTGAGGACGAATTTTTGGTTTTGGTGGTTATGGGTTTGGTTGTCTTTGTTTTAGTCGAGACAGAAGGATTAGGCAGAAAAGAGTGACGAGAGAGATGGATTTGGTCCTCCTCTTCCGCAATTGCATCGAGGGCATCATACGCGCCAAAAGGTGGGCGAGAATGGCGAGCGAGGGGAATGTAGAGTGGTGAGTGGAGTGGGTTGAAGAATTTTTTCCATAGAGTTGCTAGGAGAATGAAGATAGAGTGAGGAGTCGAGGATGAGGAAGGAGGAGTCATGTCTTTCCCAGAAAATTTGTTGTTCTCACTCGAAGTGGCAGAATATGGACAAACAAAAAGAAAAAGAAAAGAAATGATTTTTTGGGTTTTAGCACAAAGAATAGGGAGAAGGAGAGGATTGTGTGCCGACGGAACCGAAAAAATAGCATAAAATTGAGAAAATTGAAAGGGTTGGAAAATTTACTCATGATTACCAGTTGAATAGAATTCGCTGGGGGAAAGCCTGAACTGCAATTGAGCACCGAAGAGCATGAGAACAAAAAGCCGGGAATTTTAGGGCAAGTGCAACGAAAGTTTGTGATGGTGAAAAGTTTAAAAATCTCTAAGTATGGGTATTTATATGGCATGCAGAGGGACAGATGAGACGCCAAACAATATGACCGTTGAATTAAAGATAAATCCAATGGCTATGGTGCATTTATTAGGTGTGAAACACGAAGGGGCACGAATCGCGAGAAGACGCAATGATTGATGTATCTGACAAGTGTGACAAGTGGCAGCTGTGAGTTTCGTAATAACGGTCAAAATCCAAGAGAATATCCATTAGGTGGTCAATTTATGGTGGAAAGTGTAGTAGTCAAATGGAGGGGTTTTTGCTTACCAGAGTGGGCGGACTAGATAATATGGGATATTATACTTAGAAGAGTAAATCAATACACTCAGTAGATTGAATGAGTCAAGCAAACTGAACGGGCCGCCTTGATCGAACAGAATCGAGCAAAGTATTTATGTTCAAACCCCACGAGAACAAGTCACGGGGGATTCCAGTATGAGAAGAGCATGTCGGTCCCAGGTCCACGGAGGATCTGGTCAAAGATAGACCTATAGAGCAAACGGTATTTGATCGACCACTTCATAAACTGAGAGCAGCCCGGGGATTGACCTAGACATGGTCGAGCGCAAGAGACTTCGAGAAGATTTCAGAGAAATCTTTACTTCACGTGCGGAGGACACGTGGCGTGACTTGATTTGTTTATGACGATAACCTTCTCTGACAACGCACATTGTGCGTGTATGAACAGGCCGGCTACGGCAATTTTGGGCAGCCAACTCAGCTAACCCGGGCAACCTCTAGAAGCAGGTACCTCATCCATATATATGGAGCCAACTTTACATTTTAATCATGATTTATTCATTTTTACTCTTGAGAATTGAGTAGAGATTGAGACTGATTTAAGCATCGGAGGCTCTTCACCAGAATACCCTCCCGGTGTGAGAGTTCTTTGCAGGTACTCACGTTCAACCAACAAGGTGGTGGTTCGAGCTAGTCGTTTCCAGCCGGTCGGAGGTATGACGTACCAATGTACACACACAACATCTTTCTCGAACATGCTATTTGCACTACAAAAAAATAATGTTATATTCTAATGAAAATTCTTATAGTAATATATTCCAATGGAAATTCCAAAAAATATTCCAATGGTATATCTTCGTTAGAATGACTCAAATGAAAATTCCAACAGAAATATTCCGTTCGAGTGTGTTTTTCCATTGAAATTTTAGATGGAATTTGATGATTTTAACGGCTATATTTCCAACGGCCTTTTACCGTAGGAATTTCCGTTGTAATATGCAATTTCTGTTGGAATTTTTATTTCCACCCCGTTAGAAAATCTACCGTTGGAATCGTCAAAATCCAACGTAAATTCCAATGGAAAACTCATTTCAACAGAATATTTTTGTAGGAATTTTCATTGGAATCTATTGAAAAATTCCAGCAGAAATAATAGCACTTAAGTATCTATTAGAATTGTCGTCGGGATAATTCTATTGGAATATAGTTCCGTTTAAATTTCATCATTTTCTTGTAGTGTTTGTTAGCCTAAATTACTACATGTTGCCAAAAAAAAATATACGTACACGTATATATAATATATTTTCGAAAATACCCTTGTGGTGAAAAAATATAGTTACTATAAAAAACCATTTAAATGTCTAACAACAAACCCGACTATGAAGCGGAAGGTCTAGACTAAAAGCTTGTAGACAAAAGCAACTTTCAACATCTAAAATTGAAAGCCCTACAAATGTCCAATAGGGAAGCCTGACTATGAAGATGAACATCTTAAATAGAATCTTCGTTGCTTGTAAACATCTAAAACCAAAGCTTGTCAATGCAATCCAAACTTAACATATATTAAAACATCCCAGGAGGAAGCTTAAAGCAACTGCAAACATCAAAATGGAAAGCTTGATATATATTCAATGTCCAAGTTGAAAGCTTCTTTTTCTTAGAAATGTCCAAGGTGAAAGCTTTAAATACTTTCAAACGTCCAAGAGGAAAACATTTTTTGGCCATGAACGTCCAAATGAGAAGCTTGTATGTATGGTCATTTATTTATGATAAAAAGACATTGAAAGCTATCATTAGCTCAATGGAGTTGTTTACAATGGTATATATGCTGCAACATAAAACAACAATGATCTAAAAAATGTGTAGTTAACATATTATAAGTGTTCTATCGCATAGATAGTTTTTTTTTTTTTTTTCGAAACGATAGGTTTTATAACTCAAAACAATTTATACATGAGGGGGGACTGAAAAGTCCAATAACAGAGGGACAACAAGTGTCCTGGCCCCAAAATTAACAAAACAACAGATAAGTTCATAATCCCCGACTAATACAAAGCTTAGAGCTCGGGGTTATGTTCCTATCTGCACAAAAGAGCACAAAAGACATAGATCACTGGCAGCGCCCTAATCTAGTCAACTACTGCAAGAAATAAAACAGAAACTACCCTACCAACTAGAACAGAAAAAGCAACAGAACACACAAAACTAACAACCAAAAGACACCTTGCTAAACTCCAACCAGTCTTCTAATGCAATGCTAATAACTGCCTTATCTTGTCTCCTAATCCCTTGAAACACCCACAAATTTCTCGCTTTCCAAATCCACCATAATAGATAAGTTGTGAGCTGGATTCTGTCTTCATTTACAGCTGATTGAGGAATGGCACACAAAGCAGTCCACCAGTGAGAGAATTTATCAGTAAGGTGCTCCAAACCATCCCATTTGAGGGGTGCAAGCTTCCAGATCCTCACAGCTTGAGGGCAAGTAAAAAACAGATGGTGCATTGTCTCTGCTGCCTCCCCACAGATTCTGCATCTGGTTTCCAAAGGCATTTTGCAAGGTTGACATTAACTGGCAGAATGTTGTTTAAACACTTCCAGATGAAGTGTTTAATTTTTCCTTTGGTTTTCAGGTTCCACAATCTCTTCCTCATCCTTCTGATATCTGCATGCCCCTTACTAGACTCAGCAATATCTAGAAGCTTCCATTTTTCTCTCACCAGGTAGTCATAAGAAGCTGCAACAGAATGTTTCCCATTTTTGCCACAATGCCAGACTAGTTTGTCATCCTCTTCTGGATTGAGATTGTTGATCTTCAGAATAGCAGCCTGCTCCTTGAATGAATAAATGTATTAAAAGTAGTTAGCATATTGATTGTTATACATTGTAAGTGTTCTGTTCGTACAATTCCTCGTACGGTGCCATCTAGATCGTCACCTGATAACTGTTGTTATAGTGTAACGCCCCGTTAGTTTATGAATAAATTGAATTATTTTATTATTAATATTATTATTATTGTTGTTGTTGTTATTATTATTATTATTACTAATGTTGTTATTATGTGATTATTAATATTTAATTGTCTAATTGCCTAAATGATTTAATGTGCTTAATATGTATTAGTTGTAAATATTATATGTCTAATTGTCTATTAAATTGCTAATTTTATATTTTGATTATTACAATTATTATTTTAAAATAATTTGTTATATATATAATATCCAGTTTTATGTAATTTATCGTGCGATCTAATTGAGCCATCAAAAATATTAATCGGAGAATCGGGCCCGAAAGCCTGCCGAGCGAACCGGCCCAGATGAACCGGCCCCAACCCCGTTTTCCCTTTTGTGCGTGTGTCTGTCTTGGAGAGCAAAATTGTTAACCCTAAGATTTTAAACGGGTCAGCTCTCTTCTCCCTTTACATACGCAGCCTTTCCCTCTCTTTCCCAATCTCTCTCACGCCTCGTCGTTTGCGAGCAGAAAAAGAGGGCAGATTCTCTCATGCGCACCTCATCACCATCGATATATTGTCTGCTCCCAAACTCTCGATCTGCTATCTCTCCTCTCTCTCTCTCTTGATGTTTTGATCGCAGTAGATATAGAACGTCTCTCTCCCTCGCTAATATCGCACGGCTCCATCATCGACCATCTCCCTTTTCAGTAGAAGAGAACTCATCTCTTCCCCGACATCACCTTCCACCACCACCACTCATCGCTGCTCACAGCCTCCTTCTCGGCGACCCCCTATTCGCGAGTTCTCCTCCTCAACTGTGACCATCCTCTACGAGCAGGCCCTTCAGGCGACCCACCGCCGCACGCAGGCCTCAAATCTCCGTAGTACTGGAGTCGCTGCTCCACCGCGACCCTGCAACCGGAGAACAACACCAGCAGCGACCCCTTGAGCAGCTTTGCCGGCAAGCCCATCAACCTGCTCGCGACAACCCTTCGGTGTTCCTCTGCCGCCATGATCGCCGTCCAACGGACCTTCGTAGCAGAACCAGAGCACCGTTCACCTCTTTCGTGCGTTACTCGGCTTGCGATCGTTGTATCCAGCACACCCTGTTGCTCGTGTTAACAAGCAAGGACGAGCAGCAAGCCGCATAGCTCCACCACGAGCTGTCGGGCGCCGCTGTGTACTCCGGACGAGTCCCGTCGAGTCCCATCGGAGTGCCGAACGTCGCCGTTGGGACCCGTTTAGTGCTGCCCAGCCCCACTGATCACTGGAACCACCCGTTGGCGAGCCAAAGCTTTGCCGTCGAGCCCCGTCGGTGCATTCGTGAAGCCGTTTCAGTTCTGTTTTGATTCTTTCGTTCGAACGATTTTCGAGAACGGTACCTAGGCTCGAACCCCGTTTCGTTTGATATCGTGATTTGTGTTATGGTGTTATATTATGTGCTAAATTGTTGAACGTGTGAAATACGAGTTAATTACATGCCTTGGATATGTGTTTGTATGAATTATAATATATTTATATGCGTTTTGGATATCAAAGTGATTGTCGTTACTTTGGTCGTTATCGAACTGAGTTTAGAGTGGCATTTTTCGTGTAAATCCTAGAGTTATAGGTACTTGGAGTTGTTCTAGATTTATTGGTTTTGGTTTGAGGTCGTTTCGATATGTATATCATGAGTTATGAATTTTCTAAACCGAGCATGCTGCTGAATTGTAATTAATTCATGATAAATGGTGTGATTGCCCGAATTCCGTGAAATGTTATATGTAATGTCATGTGATAATATTGTAAGTCGTGTAAAATTTTCAAGTCGAAACTCCATCTGTAGCTATTTTAGTTAATTAAATCGGTTTCTGGTTAGACTTTTGTAAAATCCATTAAAAATCGTACACTTGGAGATTTGAGCTGAAAAGTTGAGGCGTATATTATTTTGTGTTATTCTGTGTTGTGTCAAAATTGTAGATAAAAATTCGAAATTAAGCTATATGAACTATTAACATCGGATTTTGGCGTTGTTTTTGCTTAAATTATTCAAAAATGTTATTGGATGAATTTAGGACTGAAACTTAGTGAGATTATGTGATTTTGTATGCCTTGCTATGTGGTAAAGATTCAAGTTGATTTGTTGAGTCTAACTTTAGATTCTGAATTTTGTTTATTTTAGAGTCTTAATGCGCGGTTATCCGTTGTCTAGGTTTGAGTTGGATTTTATTGATGTTGGCATGATTTATGTGTATTACCTGAGGTACATGAGTTGTGTTCAGGTTTAGTAGTTACTCCATTGTACTTAACTCGGTCAAGGAATCCACGAGTCACTTAGTCGATATGATTTCGACTAAGTATATGTGCTATGTGTGTTGTCTTGTATTGGATAGTCAGTTGATGGAGTATTATAATTATTGTAGGTTTATTGAGCTAAACTTATGAAATTATTCTTTCAACCCTGTGTTTGGCTATATCTCGGTGTCCAGGTGGGTCTTATTTAAATTGTCTATGCCATGAATGATAAATGTTTATATTTGTGGGTATGATCTATGCACGAACATGAAATATGTAGCCTATCGATGTGAGCTATTACGGTCGTTGGTACGGTTGTCCCCGTCGATGTAATACGGTTGCCCTTGTGAGGCAAGTCTCCTTAAGTCCTGATATTGCTGTGCCCTTGTGAGGTACGTAAGTCCATATGGAAGGTCGTGTCCGTAGCGTGGCATGTACTCCCACCTTCGGGTAATGAATCCCCATTCTGCGGCTAGCGATAGATGTGCACAGGAGTAATGTGGTTTGTTGTAATTTTGATAGGAGATGAGACATGATGTGATTATCTTATATTCATGTTGTGACCATGCCATCTTGACATGTTATTATTTATGTGCATAGTAGTGAGCACTACATTCATTTTGTGCTCACTCCCACCTGCTCTTCACGGATGCAGGTTAAGCAGGTGCTGGATGACGAGGAAAGACGAGTGGGTCGGTCTTATGATTATGATTATTTATTCTTCCGCATATGAATAAATGTTTCAGTGTTAGGAACCTTGTTTTGGGTTAAGACATGAAAACTGTTTTGAAAACTCCTGTTTGAGTATGTTGCATTTTGGGATGTTTTGATGAACCTAATGTGAACTGGTTATCATGTGTTTGGTTATTTCATGCCTTCGTTTATGAGCTAAATAACTTATGTTGAAAATCAGGTTAATGAAAACCATGTGAAAAATCGTGTACTGAATCCCCGAGCAACCAGATATGACTTTGTTGATGTTAAATGTTTGAATAACGCCCATTGTTTCAAAAATGAGTTCAAAAATTATTTACTGATTTTTGAAAAGTTCGGAATTTCTTTAAAATCAAAGTGGGGTGTTACAGTTTGGTATCAGAGCCAGTCTGCGTTTCTGTAGACTGGTCTATATATGAATAATTTGTTTATGTGATTTAGACCTTGTGTTGACCACTCGTCTTCGTCACGCTGCACTGCTTAAGGTATGTTTTATATAAGTATCAATGAAAATACTTATAATGTGAATTGTGATTTTGCACGAGTAGCAATGAAACTACTTGTGATGTTTTGCACGAGTAGCAATGAAACTACTTGTGATGTTTTACATTAGTAGCAATGAAACTACTTATGAGATTTTGCATGAGTAGCAATGAGACTACTTATGAAGTGATATATATGTTGTTTTGGGGCTTAGGAAATCTATCCACTTCAGGTTATGTGAACTCTAGTGTTGACATTGAACTCTAGTGATATAGAGTTAAGTTCGGATTCTAGAGATTCCTAGTTGTGAGTTTCAGTATATTATCATTGAGATAAGTGCTGTTTATAGCATTTTTCGCTATAAGATTCGATCAGTGTCCATAGAGTAGGAGCATTCGTGACCCATCTCGAAAGAGAAAAGTTAAGTACCGAGTGAACCTCTAGTGTATGAGATCACTCAGGGAATTAGAACCTCAGTCGTCGAGGACCGGGAGTGTCATTTAGATGCCGCGAATTGGTTACTAATCGACCCCCATAGTTTAGGAGAATCTAATGCGTATCACCGTCGTAACTCTTGAGAGTGGCTAAGCCTCGAGAGGGACGATGGTTGATAATCTCATACGTTAGATCGAGCGTAAGTGTAACACCCCACTTTGATTTTAAAGAAATCTCGAGCTTTCTAAAAACCAGAACAAATTTTTCGAATTCATTTTCGAAAGTTAAGGGCATTAACCAACACAATTTAACTAGTCCAAGTCGTGACTGGATTCACGGGGATTCTTAAACCCGATTTTTCACAAGGTTTTCATTAACCTGATTCACATCTCAACATAATAATTGATATGAACAATGGAACTTCAAAAATTAATCACCATGAATATCCAAGGTTCAAAAAGGGTTTACCAAATTATTTCCCAAACATCAAGCATAGTTCAAAAACAGTTTCATATGTTCTAAATATGAATAGGGTTCATAAAGACCACATTATTAAAACGGAAGCAAAATGAAATAACTAATAGACCACCACTCGCCATTCGCCCCGTCATCCGGCCACTGCTTAACCTGCATCCGTGAAGAGCAGGTGGGAATGAGCACAAATGATAAAGAAGTGCTCACTACTATGCACATAATAACATGTAAAGATGGTATGGTCGCAGCATGAATATAAATCAATCATCATCATGTCTCATCTCCTAACAATCACAACAATAACTCACTCATGTGCACATCTATCATTAGCCGCGGAAAGGGGATGCATAAACCCTAACGACGGGAGTGCGTGCCACTGTAACGGACACGGCCTTTCATTAGGTCTTAAGGAGACTTGCCTCGCAAGGGCAACCGTACCGTAACTCGACGGGGACAACCGTACCGACGGCCGTAACAGCTCACATCGATAGGCTACATGGTTCACCTTCATACATTGGTCATACCAACTAAACATTAAACAACACGTATGACATAGACAATTTTATAAGTAAAACCCACCTGGTTACCGAAGCGATAGATACAAAAACACGAGTAGGCAACGAGCTCAGCTCGTCAAACACCTACATATATTAAAATAGTCCGATAAATGACTATTCAACACATGACCAACCAATCATAACAATCACTTAATCCAACTAAGCTCACATAAGCATTTACTCAAGTAAATCCCATTTCCAAAATACCACGTACGTTTTTCAAAACTTAACCCGGTCAGTGTTTTTGAAATCAACATAACTTTCAGTACAAAACTCGGATGAATATGATTCAAGTTGTAATAGAATCCTAAGAAATGCATCTACAATTTTTATGAAGATAAAAAAAGCAAATAAGGTCTTTTACTAGGAATTAAATCATCAAACATTCAAAACTGAGTAGCAGTCAAACATTGAGAACTTGTAACCGACCAGATTTCAGTAATTGCTAGATAACTGGAGCTACAGATATGATTTTAATGAGATTCAAAAACCACGTGATATCTAACTCAACTGTCTACAACTTTACTGAAGACTACATTGGCAAATAATCACTATATAAATTAGTTTGGACACAAAATATTTGATTTATAAAATCTGCCCGAGACTAAATTTTTATATAAACAGTACCTCGGTATTTGTCCTCTAAATCATGCTACAGACATCTAAATTACATGATTCTTGTATGCTTCGAAAGCTAAGAGATAGACCTACAACTTTTATTTAGAACACAAAAGTATATAAGATCTTTAAAATGGTGTAAAAGCTACTAACATTTAGAATCAATTTTCTGCCAAAGTGTAAAACCTTACTTCATGTATATCTACAATCATATGAACACAACTCGAGCTGTAGATATCACCTTAACATGAATCCTATCTCATTAGAAAAATAATCAACAGCCCTATAACTTTCATGAATACTATAAACTCACTAGATCACATTATGACACTATAAACAGGCCAAACATTATATAAACACATGCTGTCGGGTCCAGAAAAACTGCTTGTATGATAAATTTGTAAAAATCATAACTCATTCAATATTAATCGGATTATCGAAATTCAAAAGCCTAGAGAAAGATAACAGGACGAACAACATTTCATATTAAGAACACATTTTCAGAAAATAATTTCTTAATATCATAACAGAGGCACCTTACCTTCTTCAAGGAAATGAAAATGATGAGGATAAATGAAAGAAGTGTTGCTCGGTTCTTCTCCTTCTCTCCCTCTCTTGCTTGAACTTGGTTTTTTTATCTTTTTGCTAATGTTTTTTAAGTGTTTAAAGGCTATTCTCACTCAGCAAATGAAGACTTACAATGTCTCTCATGTGCATGTGAAATAAGATGCAAGAGGTAGTAGAAAAGTTTGGTTGATCTACTCATCTAATGCACATGTAATGAAGGTGAGTTGTCTTGAGTTGTATTGTACAAAGATTCTTGGAAGGTTGGCTGAATAAAATGATCTTGATAGAGCATCTCACGAGGTAAGAAACGTGGTTTAATCAACCATTTGGTGAGACAATGACAAAATCTCTTACATATGTATTATTATAAAACCTAGCACATGCCACACTTGTATGGATGATTCTAAGCTCTATTGATTCGGTTTTTTGTGCACAAAATAGCTGAAAAATATTACTTATTAGGAGCTATTTTGGAACATGCTAAGAAAATAAGAATAACAAAATTTACGGAACCAAATTCGGACTTCAAACGAACGATTACCGTAAAACTGAAAATTTGACTAAAATTTGATTTTTAACTCTTTTGGTTAAGATGGCTGAAAATAAAATTAAAGAGATGACAACATAATGGTTTTAAGAGTTTTTGAATCATTTCGAAGTTCAGGTAGCAACGGTTATAAAACGGATTCAAACGAACAAAAAAAATTCGGCTTACGCGATTACACCGAAAATTCAAACTGCGACTGATAAAATAAAACCGAACGAGCTATATAATCACAGTATCCATATAATATTATAAAATATAATCTCAAAATTAGATTCGATAAATAGAATAATCCAAGAAATTCTATAAATCGAACGGGGCGTTACAATCTACCCACCTTACAAAGAATTTCGTCCTCGCAATTCGAAAACAAAACAACTAGAAAATATAGAGAGTACAAGAAGGGAACATCAAATGTGAGGTTCGGGTACTCCCTCCGAATCTCGGTCTCCCCCTGCCAAAAAGTCTCACCCTCAACTTGACTACACTCACTGGACGTTGACGAGTACCCCTCCCGGTCTTTCCCTGATGGACCTTCGGTCCCAACAGGTTACCGGTACCTCCATACAGGTAGGGTTCTGCCTATCACGCAGCTCGCCACAATTTACACATACCTCGAGATCACGCACACATTCCCTCCATCACGAGGATAGAACGTGGCATGCATGCTCACAAGTCCCGGTGGTGGAGTCAACCATCAGGCTAAGCTATCGACTTGGTCGACAAACCATAATAGGACAGACAATCATCACTTATACTCAAATCTGGTACATTTACAACACACGATTTTGTTTGATACCACTGACAAAGCCTCTCTCCTCCCCGACATGAACAACATCTCGTATGCGGTTTATGAAGTATAGGCTAGATACTCAATGACGATTTTCTTTCACGGAGTCGGTCTCCAACTGAGACTCAAGGCTCCGCCACACATTAATACGGAACTACTATCTCGCCATGTCGATAAAATCTCGTATGTGGCAAAAGAAAACTAATGGACCAACCCCACACATCGAGGGTTGTTGATTAGGGAATTCACACAATGACTCGAAAGATCAACATACACTTTGACCAAAAAAAAAAAAAATCTGGTTCAAAGACCTCTAAAAGGACAAGTTTGGACTGGGTTTAATGTACTGTCACCCGAGAGGTGACACACACACTGGCGCTGCATATGCGGGGCGCTGGGACACGTGAATGTACCTACTCGGATACCAACTACAAGGTTAAGGTTTGGCCGTATACACTGACCTGGGGAGTTTGGCGTTCGGTGATGGCGGCGGCAGCTCTCGTGCGAGTCAACGATCGGCCACTGCAGTTGGCCTCACGTCTCTCAGCACGGGCGTGCGGGCTCGGCCACCACTTCGCGTGGCTACACCCAGTCAAGTTCGGCACTCGGTTCGAGGCGCATTCCAGAAATTTTAATTTCCATTTTTCACAATTCCTAAGTACTCTGATAGGACAAAGGATTTAACAAGAAAAATTTTGGTTTTTCTCGAATTCGAAAATTTCAAGGTCTCAAAATAACAGGGCATAAAACTGAGTTCCAAGTCCACCACCTTATTCCCAAACAACACACTCCAACCCATAAAAAAAATTACCCAACCTTAGAGATAGGCAAAAATCCTCAAAGGAAATCTAGTGCTGCTCTCTAGTCGAGGAGTCTTGGAGAACTGAGTTGTAATTAATTTGATAGTGTGATCTACCTTGTCAGATTGATCGCGTTCTGCTCGGTCATTATACACGTATTCACAGTTTGCAAATAACCATCTCCTATTGTCAATCATGCACACCGACAATAGTGAAATGAGTAAGTATCCCAATAATTCATTGTGATATTATTATTACCGACATTTCACATCATCTTTCGGCTGCCATTAATGCACTTTGGTTGCGTATTCTGCCACACGTTATATTTTAATACTAAATTTATGACTGAAATCTTATCTCATACGCAATTTGCTCACTGACACACAAATTGAAGTCGTATCTCAGACGCGTCATTGTTCTATAAACAGACGCGGTAGATCCTTCAATCTTCAGCAATGGTCCGAATAACAAATGGATCTAGCACTTTCAAATATTCGCAACTTTTACTCCTTTCTTCCACTTAATATCATAAAGAAAATTGATCTGTCTCGCGTGGAAAGATTGAGAATGCTAATGTTCCATAAAATTCCAAACGATATACGATGGCTGATTGAAGCAAAAGTTCGAGTATCTGGCGAGTTTCCCAATGCATACAAATATATGACAGGTATGAGTAGAAGTACTTTTGCCAAGAAACGAAGAGCTAAAAGAATAGGCGGTTGCTATAAATGTGCTCGTTGGAATTGTGACACACGATGTACGTCTTTAGGATTTGTGTCCAATAATCGAGAAGATAAAATAAGTTTTGTAAAGGATGGTTTGAGTAAAGAATCTTTAGATCAAACAATTCAGCAGATTCTTGAGACACATCCAAGTGGTTACGTGCATCGAGAGCTAATGTCTTTATGGACTCAATTCAAAAATGAAGAAGAACGCTATAGTCTCGAAAATATATTATCAAGAGATCCAGTCTTTAAGCACTGTTCTTGTTAGTACAATTTAATAAAATGTATTGTATAGAAAATCTTATCATTGCTGACAAATAAGATTCATTTGTCGACAACTTTTTCCCTTTTAAAAGGCGAGTCCTTCTTCGTAGCCAAGTGTCTCGCAAAATAAATGGCTACATCAGAGTCTTCTCATAGTAGCAAACTTCTTCAACCAATCAAAACCGTATGTGTTCTTGGTGGTTCTAAATTCGCCAATATTCCTCATAATCTCAATATTGTAAGTCAACTGATGAGAGAGTTAGGGAAACAAAAGATTAACTTACTGTATGGAGGAACTAGCTTCATCTTCTTTGATAACCTTTTAATGGCTGCAAAATGTTTTGGTATAGAGGTGAGAAGTATCATCCCTTTTTATATAACTTCAACAAAGATTGTCAAAGATTCTACAAGTTTGATGCTCACTCTTTCTATGTATGACTGCACGATGGCTATGGTAAACGGTTGTGATGCTTTCATCGTTCTTCCTGGTGGTTATGGAACATTAATGACAATTTTTACCATTGCTTCTTGGGCAGAATTGAAACTTCATAACAAACCCATATGTCTCTTGAATTTTAATAACTTCTTTCACGGTTTGCTTGGATTCCTAGATGAAGGAGTGTATCAAACTTTTATATCTCCTTTAAAGAGAGAAATATTTAAGTCTGCAGACACACCAGCTGGACTTATCAAAAAGCTTCAAGACAGCATCACAGTTCAAGATTTTGTGGAAACACAAGGAGTCAAATGCAAAAGAGCTTTTGATCCTTTAGATCTCTCATTGTGAACCCTTATAACCATAATGGGTGGCAGAATTACGGAGTCTTGTACTCTTGAGACGCACCCTCCCTTTATGTATATATTATCTTGTATTAGTTGAGGATTCACTCTTACTTTATATTTATTTTCCTTTATCTTATGCCCCTGTATTAGGTTCTTAGTAATAATGATATCCTCCACAGTGTGCTTGAATCTTCATGTATCTTTTCTGTTTCTTCATGTTTCACTTTCAAGGTTACTAAGTCTTTATCTTTTCAAATAGTTTGATTGTGTAAAAATATACTTCTTCTAGTATATGCTTGATTCACACCTCAATACTACTTGATTCTTGATTGAAAAATTTTCTTAATTCAAATGTTCATTTGGATTACCTCAGAATCGATACCTTCAGAACATACGACTCTGTTGATACCTATGAGAAAATGTCATTCCTCTTTGACACGAGTAATATCTCATGTGCGATTTAGGAAATGCCGACTAACTATTCGGTAACAATCCCTCTGGTTGTCAACTGATCCAGACGTTTGAGTGATCCCACACATTCTAGACCTCTCGGTTGTCTAATCTCAATAAGACATCCTGACGTTAGTCACCAGAAAGCTATGCTGCACAATTGCAAATCTGATTTATCGATGAGATATTTCGCACAAAGTGCTAACTTGAAATTTAAAGAAATTCTAGGGTCATAACTAATCTCAAATGCAACTAGAGTTCTCCTAGTTGAACACTATAATTCGAATCATAACAAAGGTAGATAAAACATCTACTACCACCCAAAATTTCGACAATCCATCTCATAAGTAGTTCCACTACTACTTAGGCAAGAATACAAAAGTTACAATTTACATTATGAGTATTTTCATTGATACTTATATAAACACATACCTTAAGCAGCGCGGAGTGACGAAGACGAGTGGTCATAATACAAGGTCTAAATACATAATCACATATAAACCAGTCTACAGAAACGCAGACTGGCTCTGATACCAAACTGTAACACCGCACTTTGATTTTAAAGAAATCTCGAGCTTTCTAAAAGCCAGAACAAATTTTTCGAATTCATTTTCGAAAGTCAAGGGCATTAACCAACACAATTTAACTAGTCCAAGTCGTGACTGGATTCACGGGGATTCTTAAACCCGATTTTTCACAAGGTTTTCATTAACCTGATTCACATCTCAACATAATAATTGATATGAACAATGAAACTTCAAAAATTAATCACCATGAATATCCAAGGTTCAAAAAGGGTTTACCACGTACGAAAAACATTTCATATTAAGAACACATTTTCAGAAAACACGAGTAGGCAGCGAGCTCAGCTCGTCAAACACCTACATATATTAAAATAGTCCTATAAATGACTATTCAACACATTACCAACCAATCATAACAATCACTTAATCCAACTAAGCTCACATAAGCATTTACTCAAGTAAATCCCATTTCCAAAATACCACGTACGTTTTTCAAAACTTAACCCGGTCAGTGTTTTTGAAATCAACATAACTTTCAGTACAAAACTCGAATGAATATGATTCAAGTTGTAATAGAATCCTAAGAAATGCATCTACAATTCTTATGAAGACACAAAAAGCAAATAAGATCTTTTACTAGGAATTAAATAATCAAACATTCAAAACTGAGTAGCAGTCAAACATTGAGAACTTGTAACCGACCAGATTTCAGTAATTGCTAGATAACTGGAGCTACAGATATGATTTTAATGAGATTCAAAAACCACGTGATAGCTAACTCAAATATCTAAAACTCTGCTGAAGACTACATTGGCAAATAATCACTATATAAATTAGTTTGGCCACAAAATATTTGATTTATAAAATCTGCCCGAGACTAAATTATTATATAAACAGTACCTCGGTATTTGTCCTCTAAATCATGCTACAGACATCTAAATTACATGATTCTTGTATGCTTCGAAAGCTAAGAGATAGACCTACAACTTTTATTTAGAACACAAAAGTAGATAAGATCTTTAAAATGGTTTAAAAGCTACTAACATTTAGAATCAATTTTCTGCCAAAGTGTAAAACCTTACTTCATGTATATCTACAATCATATGAACACAACTCGAGATATAGATATCACCTTAACATGAATCCTATCTCATTAGAAAGATAATCAACAGCCCTATAACTTTCATGAATACTATAAACTCACTAGATCACATTATGACACTATAAACATGCCAAACATTATATAAACTCATGCTGCCGAGTCCAGAAAAACTGCTTGTATGATAAATTTGTAAAAATCATAACTCATTCAATATTAATCGGATTATCGAAATTCCAAAGCCTAGAGAAAGATAACAGGACGAAAAACATTTCTGTTTAAGAACACATTTTCAGAAAACAATTTCTTAATATCATAACAGACGCACCTTACCTCCTTCAAGGAAATGAAAATGATGAGGATAAATGAAAGAAGTGTTGCTCGGTTCTTCTCTTTCTCTCCCTCTCTTGCTTGAACTTGGTTTTTCTCTCTTTTTGCTAATGTTTTTTAAGTGTTTAAAAGCTATTCTCACTCAGCAAATGAAGACTTACAATGTCTCTCATGTGCATGTGAAATAAGATGCAAGAGGTAGTAGAAAAGTTTGGTTGATCTACTAATCTAATGCACATGTAATGAAGGTGAGTTGTCTTGAGTTGTCTTGTACCAAGATTCTTGGAAGGTTGGCTGAATACAATGATCTTGATAGAGCATCTCATGAGGTAAGAAACGTGGTTTAATCAACCATTTGGTGAGACAAAGACAAAATCTCTTACATATGTATTATTATAAAACCTAGCACATGCCACACTTGTATGGATGATTCTAAGCTCTATTGATTCGGTTTTTTGTGCACAAAATAGCTGAAAAATATTACTTATTAGGAGCTATTTTGGAACATGCTAAGAAAATAAGAATAACAAAATTTACGGAACCAAATTCGGACTTCAAACGAACGATTACCGTAAAACTGAAAATTTGACTAAAATTTGATTTTTAACTCTTTTGGTTAAGATGGCTGAAAATAAAATTAAAGAGATGACAACATAATGGTTTTAAGCGTTGTTAAATCATTTCGAAGTTCAGGTAGCAACGGTTATAAAACGGATTCAAACGAACAAAAAAAATTCGGCTTACGCGATTACACCGAAAATTCAAACTGCGACTGATAAAATAAAACTGAACGAGCTATATAATCACAGTATCCATATAATATTATAAAATATAATCTCAAAATTAAGATTCGATAAATAGAATAATACGAGAAATTCTATAAATCGAACGGGGCGTTACAGTAAGTCCTGAAGACTGATGCATGGATGAAAGATGACGACGCCGTCTATAGGACGAGTGGATTGCTCCGACATCGTGTGAATATCCTGTGCGTTGGCTGCGAGGCACGCAATTATAAAAAGTATGAATTTATAGTTAAGCATGATGTTTTGGCTCTATATGACTCGATATTTTAAGATTGATGTTATGAAAAGCATGCTTATATGATTGAATTTGACGATTATTGCACGACTGTGATTCTTTAAAACGTGTTATGTGGTGATCGTATGAGTTTATGTGAATTTGTGTTAAAATTATGTTAGGACAGACCTCCCTATATCTTATATGTGCGTATTTGAAATATATGTTGTCATTATATGTGACGTGTTGATGCTCGGTTCATGAGTGTATGATTTGGGTTGGCATTTAATTGAAAACTCCATGTTTTAGCCGCTGGTTGTGCTCAGTTTTTCGTAACCAAGAAGTTATTTCTTGGACAGGTGTTCATCATGATAATTATAGTATTTTGAGTTAGGTTCAGTGAGAGTTGGAATTTCGAAATTTGGTGTTGATTAGAATTTATTATGAATTTTGAAAGTTGAACATGCATCCAGTTTTTATAAAATCTGGGCAGATTTGGTGGTTAAGATGTTGGGCTGTTTTTTATGAGCCTATGGTAGCAATATAAAAATGTAATCATCATAAAACTTGTAGTACATGTTATAAGTTTTTACTGGAAGTTGAAATCTTGCAATTTAGTGTTTTATATGATTTTATATGATTTTTCAAAGTTGGGGTTATGCCCAAAATTTTTAAAACAGTGGCTACGTTTGCGATTGAAATGTATGCTCCGAAATGAGGCCCTTAACGTGGTTATTTGTATAAATGCCCTTCTTGGAACTTGTAGCATTTCTAGTGTAGTTTCTGTAAGTTTTGATTTTGTTTGATTTAGAGTGTTATAACATGATATATCGCTGTTTTAGTGAACTGCTGCAAATTTATAAATAGTTTCGTTGGCAGATTTCTTGACCTAAATGTTTTATACTGAAAATCGGTCTTAAAGTTATTTTTGGCTTAAGTTATCAATATGAAAGATGTAGATAATTGAGTTAACTATCTTAAAGTTTTTTAATTTCAGTAATATCATGTCTGTAGCTTCGGTTATTGTGCATACACTGAGAACCTGTCAAGTTGTATGTATTTATTTATCCACTACACCTATGTTTTGTATATTTGTTGTATTATGTGAATTTAAATGATTTTATCTCCCTGAGTGTTCTTCATGAAAGTGATAGAGGCCTGAGTTAGGGATATTTCCAAGTGGTTTCATCATGATACGATATGTAAACTGAAAGCTACATGCATTTTAAATTCATCACGCATGCTGGAATTAGTGCAAGTTCATGTTAAGGTTTCCAAATTGAGTTGTGAATTTCAAAATTAGCTTTTCGTCAATTTTCATGTATATGTGCCCTATGTGACTTAATCTGATTAGTATTATAATGTTAGCTAGAAACACTTGCGAGAGAAGCTTTACGCTAGACCTCGAAGTGTGAAAGCTATAGGTTGTGTATGGGGATGAACTCGTTTAGGACTACCGGCACGATTAGCTGCCGGAGCAAAAGTTGTCGTGACAGCCGACATTGTTGGTCGGAAGAGTCAAACGAGCTAACTATTCTGTTGTTCGGTGTTGACCGCCGAGTTAGGAATATTCCTGGCAGTGATTCCAATGTTCGATCCCTTTTGGGAAATTGTTGTTGTCAGACCCACACCTTTGTAGTTTCGAGTCTTGTGGAGAAAACCCTTTGTCCTATCGGAGTCCTTAGGAAATTTTGAAACTCAAAAAATAAAATTTCTGGAATGCACCTCGAACCGAGTGCCGAACCTGACTGGGTGTAGCCACGCGAAGTGGTGGCCGAGCCTGCATGCCCGTGCTGAGAGACGTGATGCGAACTGCAGTGGCCGACCGTTGACTCGCACGAGAGCTGCCGCCGCTATCACCAAATGCACGAACTCCCCAGGTTAGTGTGTACGGTCAAACCTTGACCTTGTAGCTGGTGTCCGGGTGGGTACATGCACGCGTCCCAGCACCCCGCATATGCAGCGCCAGCGTGTGTGTCACCTCTCGGGCGACAGTGCATTAAACCCAGTCTAACCTTGTCCTTTTAGAGGTCTTTGAACCAGATTTTTGGTCAAAGTGTATGTTGATCTTTCGAGCTATTGTGTGTATTCCCTAATCAACAACCCTCGATGTGTGAGGTTTCTCGATGAGTATCCTTGCCACATGCGAGATTTTCTCAAGATGGCGAGATATTAGTTTCCGTAGTAGTGTGGGGGCGGAGCCTTGAGTCTCGACTTGAGACCGACTCTATGGAAAAAAATCGTTATCGAGTATCTTGTCGTTGCTTCCAAAAATTGCATATGAGTTGTTATTCGTGTCGGTAAGAATCTAAGCCTTTTCATCGGTATTAAACAGAACCGTGTGTTCTGGATGTACATATTTGAGAATAAATGATGATTGTCGGTCCTGTTATGATTCGTCGACCAAGTCGATAGCTTAGCCTGATGATTGACTCCACCACCGGGACTTTAGAGGATGCATAACACGTTCTAAGCCTCGTGATGGCGGGAATGTGTGTGTGATCTCGAGGTATGTGTGTATTGTGAAGAGCTGCGTGATAGGCAGAATCCTACCGGTATGGAGGAACCGGTGGCCTGTTGGAACCAATGGTCCATCAGGGAAAGACCGGGAGAGGTACTCGTCAAAGTCCAGTGGGTGTAGTCAAGCCGAGGGTGAGACGACTTGGCATAGGAAGACCGAGGTTCGGAGGGAGTACCCGAACCTCATATTTTGATGTTCCCTTTTGTACTCTCTTACCTTCTAGTTGTTTGTTTTCGAATTCTAAGAACGGAATTCTTTGTAAGGTGGATAGACTGTAACGCCCCGTTAGTTTATGAATAAATTTGATTATTTTATTATTATTATTATTATTATTGTTATTATTATTATTACTAATGTTATTATTATGTGATTATTTATATTTAATTGTCTAATTGCCTAAATGATTTAATGTGCTTAATATGTATTAGGTGTAAATATTATATGTCTAATTGTCTATTAAATTGCTAATTATATATTTTGATTATTACTATTATTATTTTAAAATAATGTGTTATATATATTATATCCAGTTTTATGTAATTTATCGTGCGATCTAATTGAGTCGTCAAAAATATTAATCGGAGAATCGGGCCCGAAAGCCTGCCCGAGCAAACCGGCCCAGATGAACCGGCCCCAACCCCGTTTTCCCTTTTGTGCGTGTGTGTGTCTTGGAGAGCAAAATTGTTAACCCTAAGATTTTAAACGGGTCAGCTCTCTTATCCCTTTACATACGCAGCCTTTCCCTCTCTCTCCCAATCTCTGTCACGCCTCATCGTTCGCGAGAAAAAAAAGAGGGCAGATTCTCTCATGCGCACCTCATCACCATCGATATATTATCTGCTCCCAAACTCTCGATCTGCTATCTCTCCTCTCTCTCTCTCTCGATGTTTTGATCGCAGCAGAAATAGAACGTCTCTATCCCTCCCTAATATCGCACGGCTCCATCATCGACCATCTCCCTTTTCAGTAGAAGAGAACTCATCTCTTCCCCGACATCACCGTCCACCACCACCACTCATCGCCGCTCGTAGCCTCCTTCTCGGCGACCCCCTGTTCGTGAGTTCTCCTCCTCAGTTGTGACCATCCTCTACGAGCAGGCCCTTCAGGCGACCCACCAACCGGAGACCAACCCCAGCAGCGACCCCTCGAGCAGCTCCGCCGGCAAGCCCGTCAACCTGCTCACGACCACCCTCCGGTGTTCCTCTGTTGCCACGATCGCCGTCCAGCGGACCTTCGTAACAGAACCAGACCACCGTTCACCTCTTTCGTGCGTTACTCAGCTCGCGATCGTTGCATCCTGCACACCCTGCTGCTCGCGTGAACAAGCAAGGACGACCAGCAAGCCGCATAGCTCCACCACGAGCCGCCGGGCGCCGCCGTGTACTCCGGACGAGTCCCATCGAGTCCCGTCAGAGTGTCGAACGTCGCCGTTGGTACCCGTTTAGTGCTGCCCAGCCCCACTGATCAGTAGTACCACCCGTCGGTGAGCCGAAGCTTTGCCGTCGAGCCCCGTCGGTGCATTCATGAAGCCGTTTCAGCCCCATTTTGATTCTTTCGTTCGAACGATTTCCGAGAATGGTACCTAGGCTCGAACCCCGTTTCGTTTAATGTCGTGATTTGTGTTATGGTGTTATATTATGTGCTAAATTGTTGAACGTGTGAAATACGAGTTAATTACGTGCCTTGGATATGTGTTTGTATGAATTATGATATATTTATATGCGTTTTGGATATCAAAGTGATTGCCGTCACTTTGGTCGTTATCGAACTGAGTTTCGAGTGGTATTTTTCATGGAAATCCTGGAGTAATAGGTACTTGGAGTTGTCCTGTATTTATTGGTTTTGGTTTGAGGTTATTTCGTTATGTATATCATGAGTTATGAATTTTCTAAACCGAGCATGCTGCTGAATTGTAATTAATTCATGATAAATTGTGCGATTGCCCGAATTCCGTGAGATTTTATATGTGATGTCCTGTGATGATTTTGTAAGTCGTGTAAAATTTTCAAGTCGAAACTCCATTTGTAGCTATTTTAGTTAATTAAATCGGTTTCTGGTCAGAATTTTGTAAATTTCATTAAAAATCGTACACTTGGAGATTTGAACTGAAACTTTGAGGAGTATGTTATTTTGTTTTATTCTGTGTTGTGTCAAAATGATAGATAAAAATTCAAAGTTTAGCTATATGAACTATTAACATCGGATTTTGGCGTTGTTTTTGCTTATATTATTTAAAAATGTTATTGGATGAATTTAGGGCTGAAACGTAGTGAGATTATGTGATTTTGTATTCCTTGCTATGTGGTAAAGTTTCAAGTTGATTGGTTGAGTCTAACTCTGGATTCTAAATTTTGTTTATTTTGGAGTCTTAATGCTCGGTTATCCGTTATCTAGGTTTGGGTTGGATTTTATTGATGTTGGCATGATTTATGTGTATTACCTGATGTATATGAGTTGTGTTCAGGTCTAGTAGTCACTCCATTGTACTTAACTCAGTCAAGGAATCCACGAGTCACTTAGTCGATATGATTTCGACTAAGTATATGTGCTTTGTGTGTTGTCTTGTATTGGATAGTCAGTTGATGGACTGTTATAATTGTTCTAGTTTTATCGAGCTGAACTTATCCCATTATTCCTTCAACCCTGTGTTTGTCTATATCTCGGTGTCCAGGTGGGTCTTATTTAAATTGTCTATGCCATGAATGATAAATGTTTATATTTGTGTGTATGATCTATGCATGAACATGAAATATGTAGCCTATCGATGTGAATTGTCCTTGTGAGGCAAGTCTCCTTAAGTCCTGATATGGCCGTGCCCTTGTGAGGTACGCAAGTCCATATGGAAGGTCGTGTGCGTAGCGTGGCATGTACTCCCGCCTTCGGGTAATGAATCCCCGTTCTGCGGCTAGCGATAGATGTGCACAGGAGTAATGTGGTTTGTTGTGATTTTAATAGGAGATGAGACATGATGTGACTATCTTATATTCATGTTGCGACCATACCATATTGACATGTTATTATTTATGTGAATAGTAGTGAGCACTACGTTCATTTTGTGCTCACTCTCACCTGGTCTTCACGGATGCAGGTTAAGCAGGTACTGGATGGCGAGGAAAGACGAGTGGGTCGGTCTTATGATTATGATTATTTATTTTTCCGCATATGAACGAATGTTTCAGTGTTTGGAACCTTGTTTTGGGTTAAGACATGAAAATTGTTTTGAAAACTCCTGTTTGAGTATGTTGAATTTTGGGATGTTTTGATGAACCTAATGTGAATTGGTTATCATGTCACATGTTTGGTTATTTCATGCTTTCGTTTATGAGCTAAATAACTTATGTTGAAAATCAGGTTAATGAAAACCATGTGAAAAATCGGGCAATGAATCCCCGAGCAACCAGATATGACTTGGTCGATGTTAAATGTTTGAATAATGCCCATGTTTTAAAAAATGAGTTCAAAAATTATTTACTAATTTTTAAAAAAGTTCGGAATTTCTTTAAAATCAAAGTGGGGTGTTACATATAGGCTAACACGACGAACGACAATGACTCCTCCCATGTAGCACTCTTATCCAACACACAATGCCTTAAAAGGTCTTCTAGTATCTGAATCGTACGCTCCGACTGCCCATCGGTTTGAGGATGATAACCGATGCTAAAATTTTACCTCATCCCAATCGCACGCTGCAAACTACTCCATAACCTCAAAGTGAACTGTGCGTCCCAGTCAGATACGATCGACACGGCCACCGCGTGGAGTCGAACTATATCCTTGATGTAAAGTTGGGCGTACGCCTCCATCTTCATCGTCGTCCGCACATGCAAAAATGAGCGGATTTGGTCAACCGATCCACAATTACCCAGATAGAATCGTTCCCTCGAACTCTATCTCGATAGGCCCACCACGAAGTCCATCGTGATATGCTCCCACTTTTACTCGGGGATGTCGAGTGGACGAAGCAAACCACATTGTAACGCCCCATTGTTTTAAGAGTAAAATCCCAAGTTTTCAAAAATGAAAATAAAGTTTTGAAAATCATTATCCAATTACAAAAAGCATTTCTGGGCATTACTCAAAATCAAACCCTAATTTACTTAGCTTAAGCCATACTTAAGCCATTGGGGAGTTAAGCCCAAATTCACATAATCACCGAAGACACACACAAGAGATATAAATCCAGATAATCAATATCATAGTCTCGAGTCATAACATAATACATCCAGTTCAACATGTCCAAATCCAAACATACAAGTTTTGGAAAATAAATAAGCGGAAGCAAATAAGGTGTTCATAACAAAAGGACCACACTCGTCCGCCATTTACCGTGGCCACCAGCTCAACTTGAAAAGATAAAAATAATGGGGGTGAGCAAACACAAGCTCACTGTGGGTTCACCATGGGATATACTCAATATAATAACTATAGAAATAATCTTACCATGAACACAAATCACCACATCTACCTCCTATATGACACTAAGCTCATGTGCACACACCTTTATTGTCGGCAGAACCCACCGGAGGGAGCCAAACCACCGGCATAACCCATCAGGGAGACTCTATTAGGCACATAATAGAAAAACCATCTGTGAGAGATCCTCTCATAGACTAGTAAGTCACATGGATACATCGATTATAAAAAACAAACGATTATAGAGAATGAAAGCACGATAAAGTTTATCAACACCCACTTCTTCGACAAGACATGAAATAGCACAAAACAACTAAGTTTCGAGGCTCGACTCCTCATTAACCTACAATTAATCAAGATATTTTTCATAAATAAATTATCTCAATAACTCGAAAGTTTAACGAAAGCTCTCACTTAGTCAAACATTAGTGATTAAGGAGCTTGAATAATTTTAGCGGAATTTCGAACTCTTGGATTTTAAAAACTCAAAAAAAAATTAATTTCGAAAGGGTAAAAATGAGTTTATGAAAAACAAGGGTAATGACTCGAAAAATAGTCAAAGGGCTCGAGAAAAGGGTTTCGTGCTCACGAGGACCGGCGAGGCGCGGACAGACCTCTCTGGCACGGCTGCTGGTGGCTTGCCAGGCGCTGATGGGCTCATGCTAGTCACAGGCTAGCTGCTGGGGTCTCATTTGGGTGTGTTGGGGCTGTTGTTGGCGTTAGGCGCTATCGCGGGTCGTCAAGGCACGGCTACTGGGAACAGGGGCGCAGGGTTGCGTGCTATTAGGACTCGGGCGACTGCGGGTGATGAAGTTGGCATGCATGGTGTCACTGGCAACGCCTCAAAGGCGCTCGGCGATTGGGACACGGCTCGCGGGAGACACAGTGCATGCGAGGCAGGTGTCTGCGGCACGCTACGGGCGATGCTGCACAACCGCAGGACAATCTGCGCGTCCTCTGCAACCCCGCTGCGACCCTTCGCAGCACACAACGCAGTTGCTGCTGCCTGCAGCCTGGCCTGCACAGAGCTGCGGTTGCGGCCTGGGGCTTTTCGATGGATTAAACGACCAAGGCCCGATAGTTTTTCAACAAAATTTTATAAGATTTCAGAGTACACAATAAAGGTCCAAAATATGGATTTTCAATGTTTAACTCAACTCCTCAAATTTAACAAAAATTTTAAAAAATGAGGGCAAAATGAGGCTTTAAAAATTCTCAATAAATAACAAAATTTTCCAAGCAGTAGATCGCAGCTAAAAGGGCACAAAGGAGTTCCAAGTTCCACATGTTTCACTAAAAATCCACAAAATAATGATCCATAGCTTTCTTTAACAAAAGCATGATTTTTGATAACTAGGTCTGAGCTCGATGATTTAGGATTTACCCGTAAAACACAAAAACTAATAACAACAAGAAGGATCAAATTTAATTACCCGACTTTAGGAATCTAGAAGTCGATGGATATCAAATTAGATCAAATCAAAAAAACAAATCCTCGAACAACTCACGCTCGGCCTCGGCTTGACGCGGACGGTGGCGAAGGAGGAAGGCGGAGAGCGTGAGGCTTGGTTCTGATTGATGTGGACGGCCTCCTGTGGTGGTTGATCGCTTGGGGTGGCTGATGGCGTTGCTCGCGGCAGGGGGGCTCGCCGTGCGTGCCCTGGGAGGTCAACGACTTGGCTGGGGCGTGCGCACGGTAAAGGGCACTCGAGAGGGAATTTTTTAGGGAAAAAATTGAAAGTGTTTGAGAGCACTTGAGAGGAGGAATTTTCAGAATTTTGATAAGGTACAATGAGGGTATAACCGTGTGAAAATAATGTGAGAGGAGGGGGAGAGTTTCTTAAGTTATGAAGGAAATTCAAAAGGAATTAATGGGGATAAATGGTGATTGATAATACCTTATTTAAACAACATCAAGGCTTTTTAAGAGCATCTCCGATGCATGAATGTTGTTATCACATAAATTTTGACAAATATCAATTATTTAGATAGATTGTGAACCACATAAGATATATGTTAAGTTCACAACTTTAACTCTAAAAAGTTATCTACAATGCACAATGTGATCAAACATAATATTGTTCATTTGGTAAAAATAAAAAATTATAAATAAGAAACAAAAACAATTAAATAATTTAGATATTTTGAAAATGCTAATAATATTTCTCTCTCATCTTTCAATTGGTTGATTGGAATGTGAAAGAGGATGTGGATGAATCACATTCTTCTCTATATTGTGGACATTAATTATGTCCACCTCATCACTACATTTGCCATTACATTGTGCATTATAATATTAAAAGTGGAGGCATTGCTAAATTAGTTAATATAAAGTGTAATTTACTACAAGTCTACAACTACATTGTACCATTGGAGATGCTCTAAGGTGGACTAACGGCTTGGAGAAGGAGGATCAAATCTGGTCTAAAAACTTGCCAAACTGACCCCCATAAAATTTGAAAATGAAGTAGGAGCCAAAATGGTGGGCGAATCTCCAAGGGATTGGGCCTAAAAACCTAACTCCAAGGCCAAAATTTTACACCTGCAAGAACGGGTTAAGTACATTGTATGGCTCTTTTAGAAAATTGTTCACCTAAAAACAATACATATTTTTTAATTCCACCTCATTCCCAAAATCACAACTTTACGTGTCAGGTGTCTTCCATATAAATATTTTATATTTTTGAATTTGACGGTTGGTGTTCTATGCAGTTGGGGTTGGGGTTATTTTGAGAATACTAGTTTTTTTTTTTTTATTCATGTAACTGTTCAAATTCAATTTTGACTCATTATTTTTTGCATATGTACATTTTCATATATGTTTGTAATTTTAAGACGATTTAATATTTTTTCTAATTAAACTGTTTCTTAGTGGTTTATTGTAACACCTCACTTTGATTTTGCAGAAATTCCGGACTTTCCAAAAATCAGTACAAATTTTTCGAGATCATTTTCGAAATTTAATGGGTGTTAAACAACATTTTTCATAACCCAAGTCTTATCTGGGCCTACAGGGATTCATTACCCGGTTTTCACAAACCAAAACATATCATACGAGACTTAATACTAAACATGAATAATCAACCACATCATCATACCCAATAATAAGGGTTCCACAAATTTCCCAAAAACGAACATGTCATAAGTTTTGGAAAAAGTTTTAAACGAGTCTCTACATAAAGGTCCATAAAAGCCTTATTTATTCTACGGAAGCATAAAATGCATAATGAAATGACCGACCCACTCGCCTCTTCTCGTCACCCAACTCCTGCTTAACCTGCATCGGTGAAGAGCAGGTGGGGATGAGCACAAGATGAAAAGCGTGCTCACCACTATGCACATATATCACAGCATAAATAATGAAGAGAAGGCATGGTTAGAGTATGAACATAGAACAATTAATCTGACACGTCTCCTAATCACATCACAACATAATACCCACGTGTACACATCTTTCATTAGCCAAGGAAAGGGGATTCATTACCCTAACTCATGGGGGTACGTGCCATACGACAAGGCACGGCCTTTCATTAGGTCTTACGGAGACTTACCTCGTAGGTAACCGTATTACATCGACGGGGACAACCGTACCGACGGTCGAATCGGCTCACGCCGATAGGCTACATGGTTTACGTACATACTAAAATCATACCAAGTCAACATTATGATAAACACATATGGCATAGCAAATTTTACAATTACAACCCACCTGGATAGCTTGGTAGAAAATTGCACACAAGAGCAAGTACGTAGGACGAGGCTCGACTCCTCAAACACCTACATTTAAGCGAGATAATTTATCAATAATTTATCTCACTACTCAAATTTAACATAAAACTCATACTTAATAAAAATTAAGTCTTAAGGGTTTTAATCCGATTTTTCGTGGACTTGAAACTCTTTCATTTTTGAAAAATTATGACTCGGAGAACTAAAATTGGAGTCTCGTCACGTCTACCGATCTATTTTTGCTCTTTTTCCGAGTGTTCTTGCCGAATTTGAGAGAAGAAGCCTAGACGTTGAAGTATAAAATTTTGATAATTTTTGGGGATGGTTGATGCCAAGTGCTTGAGCACTTAGAAGATCTTGGTTGGAGGAGAACATTGTTCTCGTTATTTTTGTGTTTGCGAGTGATGAACCGACTTGTGGTTACTCACTATGCTCTTGAAATCCGACTCGGTTGTATGACTTTCAATTTTGATCAATACAAATTTATTTAACGATAAAAAAAAAAAAAAAAAAATTGGAGTCTCGGGACTTAAAATATTTGTTTTTTTTTTTCAAATTTTTCTCACTTTGAAAATATTTTTAAAATTGAGACTGGTATTAGAAACGGGCATTCGGAACACAAAACAGGTCAAAAAGTCGAACTGGGCCGCACTGGCCACTAGAAAACAAACCAAGAGCACAATTGGGCCTAACACCAAAATTTGGCCGTAGGAGGGCCTGGACTAGGCAGATGGCACGCGGGCTGGGGGTGCGGGTTCGCGGGCTGGAATCGGGCCCTATGGCCCGCGCTGAAACTTGCCCTCAATAAATAAAAAAAAAATTGAGGCATATTACTAAGGCATGGGATCGAACCCCCTACCACACACAAGGAATAGCGGACAGATGACCACTGTGCTACAAGCTTAGTTCGCGATTTTAATAGAACTCATAAATTACTAATATTACAATGAAAGGCCTGCAACTTGAAAAGAAAGTACAGAGCTGGGGAAAAATTACAGAACTTGTGAAATCACAAGCAGACTTAACCGAACTCGACGATGACATCACCAATGGCAACCGGGTCAAAATATAAAACGTTTACTGAAAATAACACATTTACAAGGTTTTGAAAAACATTAAAGGCCGGTTAAAAAAAGAGTCAAAAGTCAGAACGACAATACGTAGTTCGAAAACAACTGAATGACACAACGATAACTATAAGGCTCGAAACAATAAAACGAGACTCTGAAACACAACAAATTTAACACAGCAACATAATGGACCAATTTCTCACAAAACGAGTGTAACACCCCACTATTTACTGAAATTCAGAGTACGCTTTTTCGCAAATTTTCTAAATAAAATAAATAAATAAAGTATTTCTTTTGCGGAATCTGATTCGGGGTGCAGCTCACTCCTCGTCCCCGACTCTGTGACATAAAAAAAATGAAATACGTGGGGGCGTGAACACCAAAACACTGTGCTCCGCAGAAACTCATACTGAAGTAAACAGTGAAAATAATAACAATATCATGATCCTGGCATATATAACTGAATTGAACTGAAACTGATAACTGATATCTGATACCGGTACTGAATAATCTGATACTGATCTCGTGACATACGTCACCTGTCTGAAACCGAACATCTGTCGGCATAAGCCGGACACCATGTGCACACTCTAGTGGGCAGATAGAGGCCACTAGAACCCACAATGGACCGGTGACCATTCCGAGCGGATACTGATAATACATACCTCAAACATGGAAGCGTAATTATAATCAATGTAGTACTTAGTCTGAGTCCCCACATGAACTGCTGATCTGAAAATGTAAGTGCTGATTGCCTGCAAAATTGACATATATAAACAAATACTAAGTACTATGCTCAGACTGATTAAAATAGCTGTTAGGATGCTCGACTCGATCTGAATAGCTAACTGGAACCACCTCGTGGTCTAACTTAAATGATAAGAAAAACTGGACTGAACTGGTACTGCTAAATTGAACTGAACTGACTGCACATGACTGATCGTGACTGAACTGATTGAACTAAAAATTCAACTGAAATACTGAACTGAACTAACTAACAGACTAGACTGAAAATATTTAACTGATAACTTAACTGATTACACTGAACTGACTGATTGGACCTGGAACTTTAACTAAAAAATAAGACTTAAACATGAACCGCGACTAAAATATAAAAATATAGGCTGAACCGGTC
>CACSLK010019251.1:4618415-4634353 GCA_902706635.1 Striga hermonthica | reverse complement strand
CGTTCGACGATTTCTCCCGACCAAAACAACATAAAACAACATGATTTTAACGTAAAATAGTCATAGCAACTAAATTCCCTGAAAAAGAACATGATGGCATGAACTTTGGCTCGATGAACCATGACGGCCGATGGCGTGCGCACCGTGCTCCGCCTTATGGCGTTGAGCCATTTCCTCGACCGAACCTGAATTTCTCCCGAGTAACATTAACCAACTGAACTTAACATGACATAATATGATCAAAATAACATGATTTATTCAGGAGATTATCAACATAAAACAACATAGCTCGGTGAGACATGATATGGCCCGTGGCGTGCGCTATGAGCGCCGCTCACGTCCTTTGGCCAAATTTACCAATCAAACATGAAAATCCCTCGAGTAACCTGACTTATTTGATCATGAAACAACATATAAAAACTAAATAAATGAAGTTTACTCGAGGATTTTCGAAATAGATTCGAACCATCACATGATCATGACTTATAGGCAATAAACCGAACATAACTAGGCTTTACTTGACATGAACTAAACATGGATCTCTAACTGGTCATATTAACATGAATTGATCAACAAAATGATGATACCTCCTTGAACTCTCGGTTGGCACGCAAGATGCTCGTGAGTGTGCGTGCACTTCCGCGTGCGGTGTCGCCGTGCGTGAGCATGTCGTGCGTACGGTACCTTGTGTGCCCTCACTCACCTCACTTAACCTTAATATAACTAAGTAGATGGTTGAAGAATATAGGCTGAACTTGACTTAAGAGTTTGGACAATTTCCAAACACATGACTTATATATGGAACCGAAGGCTTAAGAGGTGAAGAATGCTTTAGCCAATAGCTTGCCTCTAATTGCTGTACATATGGCATTAATTTGGAGTAAAAATGGATTAGTCACCACCTTACTTGCTTAGTCATAGGTTAAATAATGTAGTAAGGACACATCATGCTTATAATATGAATACTAAATTACACTTTTCCCAGTTAATAGCTCACGGCTTTTTGGGAAATTAATGGACATGATTTGGCTTATATTAGCTTAAGCATGATCATATAGTTAATTAAGCACAATAACATGCTTAATTAATTACTAACACATGATTGATTTGATTAACTTGGTATTTAAACACCAAAATTAATCCGAACATAAACGTGATCTTCGAAAATTAATTCGAATATTCATGACTTGGACGATTAATCCGAATATCGACATTTCAGATAATTCGTCAACTTAACTTATTAATTCCGAACTTATTAATTAATTAAATAAGTCGGAATTAAATCTGAAACTCATTCGGTTACTGGGATAATCAAACCGAATAGCGTATCGACTAATAGTCGAACTTGAAATACAACTAGCTGATTAACTTGAATTTGAACATGAACATGATTATTTATTAACAAAGGCTAGCTTAAAACTAAAAGCTAGTATTTTCCTTTATTAATAAAATACGGGGCGTAACAATCCACCCTCCTTAAATATTTCCGTCCTCGGAAATACTAAAACTGGAATGTACAAGCTTAACATAAAGCTTATAATTACCGCTGACATGGCTTGAGAATTCAGTATTAAATACTGAACATTAGACTTGATCTGAACTGAAGAATCATCAATTCACAATTAAGTGAATTGTTAATTACTGCTGACTGAGAATGGACACTCTCCTGAAATAAAGTGTTTCACTGATTACACATGATCTCAAAACATAATTCTTGAGCGTACTGGTCATCATTTCCTGGCTGCTTGCTAATCTTTGGTCTGAACGCTGGTTGTGGAAAAACCCCAGTCGTTGGTACACACTGAAAATTTCAGAGATACGCACATGTTCAAATGAGGATAACTAGCAATATTGGTAATTACCTTTCGTAAACATCTACTCGATAACGCGGCACATCGTTCGCGGTACATTATAATGCGGCACACCTTCTCCTCATCAAGTGAGTGCGGCACACCTGCATACAGCACCTGGCGAACATTGCACCTGCGTCGTCAACGTAGTCTGTATAACTGATCATATCTGTACCTCAAGCTAGTAACCTCAATGTATTATAATGCTAACTCTCTGTGATCTCCCAGTGTACTGTGACTCAGGCATGGTATCCTTCTCTTCTTGCGACATGCATGCTTGAATGGGAATCATCGATTTGCCTCTACGGTATTGTCTGTTGCTGTTGATTGGCCCTTCTCCGTTGTACCTGCAAATCTTTACCTTCTCTGAGGTTTAACATAACCTCAAGAAAAGTCTATCATGAACTAATTTTTCTTGCGATTTCTCAAATTTTCTGAATTTGAGAATCGAGGCACTGATTATACTTGAAATGACTGATACGTCTTGTCTTATTAGACAGACTATCTTTGACTTTGGCATAACTAGCCTGAATATTCTCAAAACTGGATAACCATGACTTGACTTTTACATGACTGAATCATCTTTACCTGAACTCTGAAAGCTATCCCGAGACAACTAAATAGTCACCGCGGAATTTGAAACATGACACATACTGATTTACTTGACCTGATAAGGTGCGACTTCAAGTTTCCAGGTAGAATTAGATTAATAGTCTGTATTGCAGACCTCCATATTTAACCCGGCTGAACAACTATTATACGTCGACCTTAAATCATGAACATTAACTTTAGATCTTGAACATTGACTCATGACTATGTACTGTATAGAGCTATTCCAGTATCAACTGGTCCCGCAAGTACAAAGGAATTAGCTGATCTTGATCTTTGAAAACCTTAACTTGAAGTATCCTAATTGACAAAATACATGACGTGACTGACTTTAAAGGTTGTGATTACATGAAATCATACTATTCTGGTTCCAGCTTCAAGCCTCCATGGTATACCCGGCTGAGTGGCTCTTATTTCAAACCTCCATGGTAACCCGGAATATTGACTCTTATACACTGGAAACTGTTACCTTTGACAATGGTTTTAGAAATATAACAACCTTTAGCATGAAAATTTAGCCTTGAACATGATTTACTGATCTGACTTAGGAAATTTGAGTCTATTCCCTGATCTAACTCAAGGAATTCCTCCTTGGAATGTGCCAACTGGTTGGCAAAATGGGCAATTTTTGATAGAAAATGTCTGAGGAACATAATTGCTAAGATTTTTATAACATAAGTGCCTACAAATCCCTTGACGAGTTGTAAACTCGACCTGAATAAATCTAGAATTTAATCTAGAGTTATATCTGAGTATATTGATTTCTAAGGTTTGAACCTGATTCGAGCATCTTAACTAAGTCATTGTTGTTAAATGAAAATTAACAACTACATGATAATCAAAGATTTATGGTAAATTCAAGATAGATTAACAAAGATTGTATGATAAGCTGTATGGAAAGCTGAATGAAACAAAATCCGTTAAATGTCGTTGTCTATTTCTTCTATCTGGCTGGAGAATTTTCATTCTCCTTTTATATTTATTTACGACATTTATCTGAAATGTAATCGTTACGTGGGAATAGTCAACGGCGGCTAATTGCCATTCATCCTGGTAGCATGCCACTTGGCCAGGCGTAATGATGAGTTGTGCTGAGTTGGCACCGCCTTATGGTGACGATTTGGCAAGTCATAGATATCGGCTTGTGTAGTTATAACCGATATGTCATATCCGACATGTAGTAACCGACATGTCATAACCAACATGAGATATCGGTCAATCGACGAAGATGTCGGTTTTTGATAAATTTTTACCCGATATGTGATTGTCTTGAGACCTGTGAAGAGATCATCTACTTGTACGAATTTAATCATCCTCCTACTGAGCATAATCATCTGATGAGCATCGCTTAACTTAGTTTACTGAAGACGATGTCAACAAGGTGGCCCCCAGCATTAATGGTTGTCTTGAAAAAGACGGGCAGTGATGCTGAAAATCCCTTAATAATCATTTAATTCTAGGCAGGTGAAACATGTCGGTTTTGCAGTTGTTCCTCCGATGTCTTTATACTTGGTCAAAATATTGCTGAGAGTTGAAACGACGCAATTTATTAAGGTTAATTGCAACGTTTACTGATAGGGGCAACGGTCATTTTTAATAGGCCACGTAACCGTTGATGAGAGGCGTGATTCTCAAGGGTCGTGTCGACTCGCGAATTAAGAACGTCTGATCCACGCGCCCCTATTTCTTCCATTTTCCAACGGTCGCTACTAAATTTAGGGTTTAGTATAAATAGAAAATCTTCTCTCGAGATTCACTTTACTTTCACTTTCTTCCTACAATCGACTTCCTTGACTTCTTTGCAAATTAATCGTCTTTCAACCGTACTCAGAGCATCCCAGATCTGTGAGCTTCTTCCTGTGGTAAGAACCATTTATTTACTTTGTTTACCTACTTCGACTCTTTTTTCTTGTCATCATGAGCGTGTCGTGGGCGTCTTCCGGTGACGATGAGTTGGATGTTATGATGATCAACATGGTCCACTCCGGGGAGATGGAATTGTTGTCTGAATATAGTCGGTGGGATCCGGTGTTCGTCGAACGTTTGAGAATCCGGTTAAACGATGTTGAGGGGGACAAAATGGTAGAGGAAAACGCTATTGATGACCCGAGATTCTGGAGGCGACCCATTAGAAGATGGCCAGATCCCGAACATACATCCCATGGTGAACCGAGTATACTTACAGATGCCGATGTCGTCATGCTGCGGAGCGAAATTTGTGTTCCTACGTCGGTACACTTATTTACACTATACCCAGGTGAAAGGATTACGTGCCCACCACCCGGATGCATCGGTGTGTTTGCCGAGAGCTTAAGATCAGGGTTGCGATTCCCTCTACCGCGTATAATCACTGAGTACTTGCGGGATTGGGAATTTCCGATATGCCAGATCGCTCCAAATTCATGGAAGCGAATCATCGGATTACTGGTGCTCTTTGCCGAAAAGAAGTGGGATCTACCGTCGGCAAAGGATACGAGGAGCATGTTCACATTTCGGAAGAGTCCAGACAGACAAGTATCGGACCCGCTTCTCACTTTTTCTATTGTCGGCAAACCTCAGCCAAGAGTTAAAGTTGGCGAACTGATAATGGAAGTTCCCGACACTTTACATGGCTTTCAAGAAGAATGGTTGTGGGTCGGCGGGGACTGGCAGTGCACCGACTTCGTCAATGATCTTCTTACCGATGGGACTAGTATCCCAACGGCTATTAAATCTGGTTATTGTAAGTTGTTTATCATTTTCTTCACTTCAATTATTAATATCTTGTTTTTTGTTTTCGCTAACAGGTGGACTTTTGTTACCTTGTAGCAAAGCCAACGGGAAAGAGTGAGCCCAAGTTTGAAGGTCTGCTGTACGATCGAGTGGACAAGCTGTTTGAAGTCTCTCATAACAAGCGATGATACCAACGGCTTGTGAAAGATTCCCGATTAGACTAGCTGGTTTATCTCCCGGGATACTTGACTCTTCGTTTCAACCAGGTAAACTTCTCGCTTTGTTTTATCCTTCACATTAATGAGGTCGGACTAACTTTAAATACTTTGTGACAGTCTATTATCCATTGCTGGGATACTTTGGTTTTGGAGATCCCGTAGAAGCAGAAGAACATCGGAGACGTAATCCGAACCTTGATTTGAAGAACAAAGTCGGAAAAAATAAAAATCTTCGATCAACCGAGATGGCTGGACGTATGAATCTTCTGAAAGCCTGGAAGAAGAACCCGAACCGACCTCAGGGAGCAATCCGTGAGCCTTCGACGACAAGAGTGGAGCCGATACCAGCTATCGTGAGCGAGCCGGTAGTTTCCGACATCACACCTCTTGACGTTGCTCCGTTACAGCAAGTGATGACACCGGTAGACGAGCCTGCTGCAGTAACCGACATCTCGCAAGAGGTATCGAAAGAGCCCTGCTTAAACATAGTACAACGGCGTAAGAGATCCAGCGTGTCACACGTGGCCGAGAGGATGAAGAAGAAGCCAAACACTGGCGCCGGTAAAGACAAAGAGGAAGAGCCTGAAATCATTCTGAGGGACTCCTTCCTCAAAGTGAATGAGAAGAAAGCGGCGGAGCTAAAGCTGCCAGAGGATGTGTTCGACCCTTGGTTTGCTATGTTCCAAACAGTCGCCGAGCCAAAAGTGATGATTAACCATTGGGTCCCCAGCGAGGCGGTGAAGGCGGCGAAGGTTCTATTAATGTCATGGGACCCAAAGACTCACGCCGGGATTGCGTCTCTCCCCGATGACCAAAAGTTTAGTTACGCCCGAGGTTGCTTGGGACGGGCGCTTGTTAGCTTTATTACTGCTGAGGAGAGTTATCGGGGTAGAGTGCATGAGCTTGATGAGAAGCAGCATGAATTGAGTCTGAAGGAGGGTGCCATAGCATCCTTGGAAGATGAGAAGTCCCGCTACGAGGCATCAATGTCGGAGAAGGATGCTCAGTTGAAAGCGGCACAAACCGAGGTGGGCGCCCTTAAGACGGAAAGGGATAACCTGTTGTTGGCCCATGACCTCATGTCAGTCCAACTGGCGAAAGTTGCTGAGGTAGCCAAAGAGAAAGACAAGCAGCTCACGAAGTTGAAGGCTGAGCTTCAGGCTGTCAGGAAGGATCGATCCGATAAGGATGCTGAATTAATCCAATGTCGTGAGGCTCACGAGATCGCCATGGGAAAGCTCCGTCAAGAGATGACAGCCGCCGCCGACCTCAAATTCCAAGAAGGCATTGACGCCGGCAAGAAAGCTGTGGCTGAATCTGACAAAGTACTGAACGCGGATGTGGTGACCGAATGGGATTTAGAGCTGAACGCCGCACTAACGGTGCGCTGGGTGATCGACAGAGTAGAAAACGACATCTACACCATCGACGAGCTATGCATTTTCCTTCTGCACAAAATGGAGAAGCATCGCCTCAACCCTGAAATAAAAAATGCCCATATTCCGGCCGACCAAGATGAACGAGACTTTGCCGACCGACTTCTAAAGCAGAAGGAGAGTCGGATGTTAGAATTGGACATGGCGCCGTTGTCGGAAGAGCGCAAGGCTAAGATTCGACGGGCCTTCGTCAATATGGTGCTTGAGGTAGAGAAGGTTAAAAAACCCGACTTAGCGAATATATGCGTTGAGGCGATTGCTGAGGCGTTCGTCGTCGAAACTTTTGAGGGCCTATCTGATGAGGAATTAATGGAAGCAATTACTGGCTTTGCCTCAAGGAAAGTGGCCGAGGACGACGCTAAAGCCAAAGGGTGGCTGACCGAACTGATTCCCTCCGACGACGATCCAGTCTTGCACGAGGACGATGATGTCGTCATTATAAAAGAAAGCGACGTCGTCCGAGCTATGGAAGAGAAGGAGGAAGAGGTAATGCAACGCCTGGGTGAGAGGTTGATAAACCATTTAGATGCGGCGGACAAGAGGAGAACCAAGATTGGGAATTCCCAATCTTCCACAGCCGGAGAGGCTTCATCGTCGGGGACCAAAAAGGACGAATGAAATTTGTTATCTGTTTCTGTTGTTTTTTTTATAGATATCGTATGTAATGACAATTTCTTATTATGAATGAAATTTGATGTTTTGATTTCGTGTTTCATGAATGTAATGTCTTGACATATTTATCGTAACAAGTCAAAACATGTCAGAGTAAAGATAAATGAATGTTTAGCAGATTATGCTTGTAATTACTCCGATGTGTTATTTGTCACTTACACTTTACCTTGTTATGATTTTGTTTAAATTTTTGGTGTCGGCATAATTTATTGTATATCCGACATCTACAAACTCTTTATCAGAACAAGTCGCAAAAAACTTGCTTTTATTGCAAACATTTATTGTGAGCTCATCAAATCAACGTCGGGATTTGATATTATAGAGCATAAGCCTCCCCAAACAATCTTCAGGGCTTGGAAGTATCCGGCTTTGTCGCGTTTGGCTAGGTCATACCAACTTCAGGATATGAAACACGTTTCGCCTTAGCAACGAGGACCGATTTATTGTGGTTCGAGTGATCGAACAAATTATAGTGGTTCGTCACACAAACTTTATTGATAACAAAACATGATTCTTGTACATGAGTAGGTCAAAAGGCTTTTACACATTGGAAACAAAGGTCCGGCCTTCAGGTTTACTGGTAGTACTTCTTGAGATAAGTCGCATGCCAAGGATACTGAAGGGAAATACCATCTAGGGTTTCAAGTCGGTAGGTACCGTTAGAAATCAGACGATTTACTTTAAAGGGTCCTTCCCACTTCGGTTGTAACGGGCCAACATTGGCCCCAGTGACTCTTTTCAGTACAAGGTCTCCTTTGACAAATGAGCGTGGCTTGAGTCTTGAATTGATGTACTTCTCACTACGTCGTTTATAAGCGGTATTTCGAATTTCAGCATCAGCCCGTAACTCATCGACCAAATCAAGACTGGCTTTCAGGTTTGCCGAGTTGGTTTCTTCAGAGAAATGAGTAACCCGATATGTCGGAGAAGTAAGTTCAACCGGTATCACAACTTCAGTCCCGTATGCTAACGAAAACGGAGTTTCTCCAGTCGAGTTTCTTGTCGTCGTGCGGTAAGACCAGAGGACATAAGGTAACTCATTAGGCCATGATCCCTTTGCGGCCTCGAGCTGAGTTTTCAGACCATTCTTGATAATCTTATTTACAGCTTCTATCTGTCCATTAGCTTGTGGATGATAAGGTGACGAAAAGAAGTGCTTGATGCCGTAATCTTCACAAAAGCTTTCAAATCTTTTTCCTTCAAACTGACAACCGTTGTCGGTTATGATGGAGTTCGGTACTCCAAACTGACAAACGATTGATTTCCACACAAAATCGATCATCTTTTGTTCCGTGATGGTTGCAAGAGGTTCGGCCTCAACCCATTTAGTGAAGTAATCAGCAGCTAATATTGCAAACCGAACACCCCCTTTTGCTGTTGGAAGTGGGCCGATCAAATCAATTCCCCATTTTGCAAACGACCATGGGCTATATATTGACTTGAGAAGTTCAGGATGTTGATTAACGTTAGGAGCAAATATCTGGCACTTGTGAAACTTTCGCACCCAGTCTGCGGCATCCTTTCTGATAGTCGGCCAGTAGTAACCTTGTCGGAGAATCTTGTGGGATAAAGTTTGAGCTCCTTGGTGGGTACCACAAACTCCTTCGTGTACTTCTTGAAGAACCCGTTGGGCGTCAATCTCTGACAAACACTTAAGCAATGGAATAGAATATCCACGCTTATATAACGTTCCCTGATCAATAGTGAAATGAGCAGCACGAACACGCAGAGTGCGAGCTTCTTTTGGGTCTTCAGGTACGGCCCCGGTTTGAAGATAATCAACAATTGGATCCATCCATGTCGGACTTGGGATTGGTAAAGCAGCATCAATCATGACAACGTCGGTAGAAACCGTTGAGGAGGTCGCCTGTTGAGTAATTTGCACAAACTCAACATTGTTCAAATCGATTGAAGAGGCCAAACGTGAAAGAGCATCTGCTTGGATATTAGACGACCGAGGTATATGTTCCAACGTCATTTTGAACCGTGACAGCTTCTTTTTTACGAGATCAAAATAAGGCAACAACCGTGGCTCTTTAACTTCATAAGTGCCATTAATATGGCTGACTAGTAACTGAGAGTCAGAAAATATTCGGAGAGAGGAAACATTCATGGATTCGGCAAAACGTAGACCTGATAAGAGGGCCTCATATTCAGCTTCATTGTTAGTGGCCGGGAAAGTGAATGCTACAGAGTAACAAAACACTTGTTGATCAGGACTAACTAAAACAATTCCTCCTCCAGCTCGCATAGCGGTGGACGACCCATCAATGTAAAGAGTCCATGTCGTATCTTCAATAGATGTACTGACAATTGGAGTAAACTCTGCAATGAAAATGGACAATACTTGGGCTTTGATGGCAGTTCGTGGTCGGTACTGAATATCAAACTGTCCAGTTCTATCGCCCACTTAATCATTCTTCCCGATGTGTCAGGTCGGTGAAGGACTTGCCTAAGAGGGTATGATGTAAACACGATAATAGAATGTTCTAGAAAATATGGGCGCAGCTTTCGTGCAGCAATGATTAGAGCAAAGGCTAACTTCTCCATATATGGATATCGCAATTCAACGTCATGTAAGGCCTTGCTAATGTAATATATCGGGAACTGTTGAAGTCCATCTTGTCGTATAAGAACAGCACTGACAGCAACGTCACTTACACCCGGGTACAAATACAAAGGTTCATCAGGAAGAGGTTTCTGCAACGTCAGTAACCGTGAAAGAACTTCTTTGATATTGTCAAAAGCATTCTGACATTCCACGGTCCATTCGCACGGCTTCTTCTTTCTGATAGCGTCAAAGAACGGCTTACAATGATCCTTCGACTTCAAAATGAATCGGTTTAGAGCTGCCAGTCGACCGGTTAAAGCTTGGGCACTCTTGCTAGATGTCGGGGGAGCCAATTCAAGTATGGCTTGGATCTTGGCGGGATTGGCTTCGATCCCTCTCTGACTCACCATGTATCCTAAAAATTTCCCTGATCCAACTCCAAAAGTACACTTCTTAGGATTATGGACCATGGAATATTCTCGGAGAATGTCAAAAACTTCAGACAGGTGAGCGATATGATCAGAGGCCTGTTCCGATTTTACTAGCATGTCGTCCACGTAAACTTCCATTGTGTGACCGATCAAACAAGCAAACATTTTATTGACCAATCTTTGGTATGTGGCCCCAACATTCTTCAATCCGAAAGTCATCATGACATAACAATAAAGACCTCGGGCTGAGTAGAACGACGTATGTTCAGCATCATCAGGGTGCATGGGAATTTGATTGTAACCGGAATAGGTGTCCAAAAAACTCATGAGTCGATGTCCCGATGTAGCATCCACCATATAATCAATATGTGGAATGGGATACCTATCTATCGGGCATGCTTGATTCAAATCTGAGAAATCAATACACAAGCGCCAAAGGCCGGTGGCTTTCTCAACCAAGACGAGATTCGATATCCACGTCGGGTATTTGGCTTCTTTGACGAACTTATTGTCTATGAGCTTGTTTACTTCCTCTTCAAGGGCCTTCTGGCGATCTGGGCCGAACTTTTGGCGTTTCTGTATGACAGGCTTGACAGTCTTGTCCAAATTCAAGCGATGACACGCTTTCTGCAGGTCAATTCCTTTCATGTCTTCATGCTTCCGAGCGAATACGTCGGAATTTGACTGAAGAAACTGAATTAAGCTCGACCGTAGAGGTTCTTGAAGATTAGCTCCAATGCGTAACGATTTTTCCTGAGTCGATCCATCCACGTAAATGGTTTCGACATCTTCAACTGGTTCCGCCCAGATATGATGACTCCCATCTTTAAACTGCATCCGTGGATCCATATCTTCGTGTATCCCTATATCTTTCTCATGAAAAGGTTGCTCTTGATCAAGGGCTTCAGTTAATGTTTCGGGCAAAATCGACGTCATAGGGACATCGGTATCTGCAAGAGAAATGTCGGTATCTGGAGCGAACTTATCAGTTCTTTCAGCATTAAGAGTTGGGTTGTCCAACCCAATAGAGTTATCAGTATCCTGCTCTTCAATCATATGAAAGTTACGCGAGGTTGAAAGCAACATCAGACTTCGGGCTTCTCGTTGATCTCCGTAATGAGTGCATTCTCCTTCAATGGTGGGGAACTTCAGGGCATAATGAAAAATTGACACAGCAGCACGAAGTTTGTAAAGTGCAGTCCGCCCTATAACAGCATTATATTCATTCCGGACATCCAAGACTTTGAAAGTCTCCATAATAATTTTGGATTTTGGTCCAAAGCCACCAAATCGAATAGGGAGCAATATTTCGCCGACAGGGCAAGAAATACATCCATTGAAACCTTGAATTTGGTCGTTGCAAGGCCTGATGTCTGCTGGGTCCAAACCCAATTTCTTGAAAGTGCGGAGCATCAAAATACTTGAGTGAGCTCCCGTGTCAACCAAAATTCGATGAACAGGAATCCCTCCAATCGGGGCTGTTATAATAAGGGCGTCGGAATGAGGATTAGCAAATAGATTGGCATCTTCGATACTGAATGTGATAGGACAATTCCGTTTATTGATGGTATCTCGAAGATCAACGTTCATGACTCGTTTCTCGGCGTTTTGTGCCTCCCTGGCGTAGGCTTTGGCTTGCCGTCGAGAAGTGTCCAGCTGTTTATTGTTAGAATTGACTCGAGGTATGCAATGCGAAGAGTCTGAGGAATCATGTGTCTTGTATTTTTTGCAGTTATCAGTTGAAGGTCCGACAAGAGTAGAAAATGTAAAAACCTCCTTATCGTTTGCGCGGGCTCTTTTTGGGTTAACAGGTCGGTTATCATCATCTTCATCATCTGAAAGATCTAAGGGCCTCCCTTTCCGGCGATTATCAAAATTTCAGAACTTTTGCAGCTGAGGTTGTCCAATTAACCGTAAGAGAGCTGACAAAAGACCGAGACACTCATCGGTATTATGTCCCGGAGACTTGTGGTATGCACAGTACCGAGTTTTGTCCAGCTTGTCTTCAGGGGTTCTCACAGGCCTTGGGTCTGTAATAATCCCTTTTCCTTTCAGTTCTTCATATATGGTAGCTGCTCCGGCTGAATAAACGGCCTGATAGCCTGTCCTGACGTTGTCTGAATACTGATCACGAGCGGCCCTAGACTCTGGAGTGTTTTCATATCCTTTGGAGAAATTCTGAAATTGTGCTTTCCCAAAGCTCTTCTTACTCTTCTTTTTGGCATCCGGTTCAGTCTTGTTTTCTTTCACCGAGAAGTCGAAACTGGGAACCGACTTCGATTCCTCGGCAATAATAAATTGTTGAGCTCGTACAAGGAATTCTTGAAACGTAGCCGGTTTGTTTTGGCATAGGGTCCAACGAAACATCGAGTTGGGCTTCAGTCCGGCAATCGTGGTTACTAACAGGGTCTCAGGGTGACAAGGCTCTATGTTTTGAATTCGGTCGTTAAACCGAGACACGTAGTCCTTAATAGTCTCGTCGTCTTTTTGCATGATGTTAGTAATTGATTCTTTTGGGATGAGACAAATTTGAGCTCCGATGAAGTGTGATCGGAAGGCCGCACGTAACTGTTGCCACTTCCAAATTGAATGAGGTGGAAGAGTATAGTACCATTTTTGTGCTTGTGGCCCCAGTGTAAGCGAAAACATCCGACATCTCAAAGCATCTGAGGCACCATGTAAATCCATCCAAGACGTATAATGACCCAAGTGTGCATATGGGTCCGATGTTCCATCGTACATGCCAATTTGTGGGATTTTTACTTTAGCAGGAAGTGCCTCCGCGGTAAGTTCTGGAGCTAAAGGTGAATCAGCTTCAAAAACAACATTTCCCGACGTCGAGACATGTCGGGGGAATCTTTCTGTGACTTCTGTTGAGTCTCGAGTTCAGCCAAGCGTTTACGGAGAGCTTCAATTTCCTCCGCACTGTGTCTTGAAATACGATTCCGTTCAATCTGGCGTCGCAAATCTTCACGACGATGAGGCATTGATGAAGTAAGTCTAGGACGTTACGGAATTCGCTGATGATGAGCAGAATGGCTTTCAGCAGTCATTTCCTGTACAGGGGGTTCCTCCGGGGCTTGATTGTTCGTTACTGGGTTAGCATTTATACGAGTTAACTCCTCTCGTCGTGGAGAAGTATGGTGGAGTTGTGACGTAGCATGGGATGTCGCCGCATGCGTTTCGGGGTCATGACGAGTATGATTTGGATGTTCTATTGGATTGGTAGTTAACGGCGTTGATAATGGCACCGTACTCGAGTTTCTGGGCATGGCTCGAGCTATCAGAGAGGTTAAACCTTGAATAAACTCCGGGTTTTGAAGGAAGTTCGTGATATTCGTGACCGAAGGAGGTGGTGTTGAACGTCGTGGGGAATGGTTAGTCGATTGACTCTGGCCATGATGAGCTGTATGATCTCGAGCAGATTGCGACATGATAACTTCAAACGCGAAAATGGCTTTAACAACGAAAGTTAACCTCAAAACGTGATGAGCCCTCCTTCTAGTGCCAAACTGTTGTTAAATGAAAATTAACAACTACATGATAATCAAAGATTTATGGTAAATTCATGATAGATTAACAAAGACTGTATGATAAGCTGTATGGAAAGCTGAATGAAACAAAATCCGTTAAATGTCGTTGTCTATTTCTTCTATCTGGCTGGAGAATTTTCATTCTCCTTTTATATTTATTTACGACATTTATCTGAAATGTAATCGTTACGTGGGAATAGTCAACGGCGGCTAATTGCCATTCATCCTGGTAGCATGCCACTTGGCCAGGCGTAATGATGAGTTGTGCTGAGTTGGCACCGCCTTATGGTGACGATTTGGCAAGTCATAGATATCGGCTTGTGTAGTTATAACCGATATGTCATATCCGACATGTAGTAACCGACATGTCATAACCAACATGAGATATCGGTCAATCGACGAAGATGTCGGTTTTTGATAAATTTTTACCCGATATGTGATTGTCTTGAGACCTGTGAAGAGATCATCTACTTGTACGAATTTAATCATCCTCCTACTGAGCATAATCATCTGATCAGCATCGCTTAACTTAGTTTACTGAAGACGATGTCAAAAGTCATGATTTATAAATTTTTGAGCATAGACAAAGTAATATGTTTATAACTGAAAAAACATAAATCAGCACTTACCCATAGTCGACGAGGCGTGAGAATGACCATTCAGGTTTTCTGAAAATTTCTGACTCGTGAAAATTTTCAGAGACGCAAAAACGTGCTCTGATACCATCTGTAACACCCCGCTATTTACTGAAATTCAGAGTACGCTTTTTCGCAAATTTTCTAAATAAAATAAATAAATAAAGTATTTCTTTTGCGGAATCTGATTCGGGGTGCTACCGTAAAATCCGACTTAGTCTGAAAACTGTTAATTTTAAACTGATACTAAAAACGGTTATCTAATATATTAACCGACTAGGTCAGATCAAAAGATGATTTAAAGTACTGAAACTGTAGCGGAAACATTAGCGTAGCCAAAACATAACATGTACATATAAACAAATATCCTGAACAGCTCGTCAGCTCACTCCTCGTCCCCGACTCTGTGACCTAAAAAACATGAAATACGTGGGGGCGTGAGCACCAAAACACTGTGCTCCGCAGAAACTCATACTGAAGTAAACAGTGAAAATGATAACAATATCATGATCCTGGCATATATAACTGAATTGAACTGAAACTGATAACAGATATCTGATACCGGTACTGAATAATCTGATACTGATCTCGTGACATACGTCACCTGTCTGAAACTGAACATCTGCCGGCATAAGCCGACACCATGTGCACACTCTAGTGGGCAGATTAAGGCCACTAGAACCCACAATGGACCGGTGACCATTCCGAGCGGATACTGATAATACATACCACAAATATGGTAGCGTAATTATAATCAATGTAGTACATAGTCTGAGTCCCCACCTGAACTGCTGATCTGAAAATGTAAGTGCTGATTGCCTGTAAAATTGACATATATAAACAAATACTAAGTACTATGCTCAGACTGATTAAAATAGCTGTTAAGATGCTCGACACGATCTGAATAGCTGACTGGAACCACCTCGGGGTCTAACTTAACTGATAAGAAAAACTGGACTGAACTTGTACTGCTAAATTGAACTGAACTGACTGCACATGACTGATCGTGACTGAACTGATTGAACTGAAAATTCAACTGAAATACTGAACTGAACTGACTAACAGACTAGACTGAAAATATTGAACTGATAACTTAACTGATTACACTGAACTGACTGATTGGACCTGGAACTTTAACTAAAAAATGAGACTTAAACATGAACAGGGACTAAAATATAAAAATATAGGCTGAACCGGTCCAACCGGTCTGAACCGGACTGCACCGGTCCGGACTGGACCGCCGGTCTGCTGAGCTGGGCGGTCGGGCGCTGGCTCGGCCAGCGGGCCTGCC
>CACSLK010019251.1:4560932-4571822 GCA_902706635.1 Striga hermonthica | reverse complement strand
TTTTAAAAGGTAAACGTCCATATCCTAACTATAGATTCCGCTGTGTTAGGATTTATTTCCATAAAGTTCAATACTGTGCATGTTGTTTGACGTTCCTAACAGAACCCAACACGAACCACGTGGTCCAAGCCCCCCCACGGTGGTTTGACATCTCGCGACTGGAATCAGGCCGACGACGAGAGTTCCCACGTTGTAGCTATTTCCATCAAGTTCGAGCTCTACCACTAGTCGCGACGATTCTCGACTTCCGACGAGCTTCACTATCGTTCGGTGACCATCGTTCAATCACACTGAACTTCCGGCAGACTTGAACAGTGAGGAACCCCGACCTTCAACTTTAGGCTCTGTTCGATACTTACAGACTTTCATGCCGGAGAACTCAGTTTGATGGCAACAGACCCGGCGTTTCTCGTCGTGCTCCCGCGTGCCACCGTCCCTTGCCGCTGGTGTCCAGTGACCCGTGTACCTACTGTTTCGCTGCAGTTCGAGGTCCCGCCCACGAGCCACAGGCCACCGAGCCGCCCTTCGACCACCATGTAACGCCGACAAGACAAGCTTCGTTGTCTAGCCCGACGAGCATACTCTCGGCCCCCGAACAGCCCGTCTCGGCCTTTGGCTCGTTCTTAGTCGTGTGTTAACCCCGAGAATGGTACCGAGACTCATTTTCCCTCTCGTTTGTTCATGTGTTGTGTTTTGAGTATATAGATATATTACTGATATTATTTATTGTCATGAATTTAAGTAAATACCGTCGGTTCCTACGCATCGGACGAGAACTCGTTAAAAGCGTTAAGTTGTGCTGACCTTGTGTCAATTCGATTAGTAGATTAGGAGTTATGAATTTTCGAACTTGTATGCTCGTTGTTTTAGTGTTTGAATTTTTAAAACTTATGTACTGCTCGAATTTCCATGAAATTTTGAGGGTTGTGTTCTGATGATTTCAAGGCTTGTGGAAAAATTTCATATATTTTCACAGCCTGTAGCTATTTTAACTAATTAAAGTGATTTCTAGACATAGACATGTTAAATGCATAATAAATTGGTCCATGCTTCAATCATGCTGAAATTTGAGTATGTTATGTCTCTATCATATTTATACGTTGTGTAAAATTTTTAGAATTTTTGGACTAAGATTGATAGGGTAAATAATTTATTTACGATTTCTGCTGAAAGACGTTTTAATTACGATAAATTGGTCAGTTGCTGAAAATTCTAAAGTTTACCTAAAGTGCTTGTCTTATGTGGAGTTTCATGCTGTAAAAACATTGGAGTTTTTGGAGTTAAACTTGGTTCAGTTTAATTAAAATTCAAAAACTGCAGAAACTTTTATGAATTTTTAAAATTCGTCTATTTGATGTTAATAGTTGAAATTTTTATATGTTAGTCCTTACCTGCTGCAGTTGCTCTAGTAAATTTTTTTATGAATTTTTAAAATTCGTTTATTTGATGTTAATAGCTGAAATTTTTATATGTTGGTCCTTACCTGCTGCAGTTGCTCCAGTAAAAATTTCAGGTATAAATTCGTTCAATAGGTCAGGCTATGGATTTTATGCTCGTTTTTACTGAAATCATGTTTGAATTTTATAAAATTGTGTATAATGAGTTTGGGGCTGAATTTTGGTGGTTTTACTAAGTCCAATGAGGAGGATTTTATCTTAAGGTTTCAGAACCTAACTCATTCAGAAACTTGATCAACCTAATTTATGTGATATATCGACTGCTATTTTTCAAAATTTTAGTTCTTGTGTCAAAAACTATAAACCGGATATCTTGTTGTGGTTGGGACTTTTCTGAACTATCTATTATGTGATATTTAAGTGAACTCCCGTGTTTGGTGGTTAGAGTCTAAGTCCTAGAGTTCCAACGTCTACATGACTTCAAGAACAGCTTAATCGAATTAAGTTCGATTAAGTCAGTTTTGTGTTTTATGTTTTAGTCATAGTATATAGTGATTGTAGGATCCTGACTTAATGTAGGTGTTTGAGGAGTCAAGCCTCAACATACGCCTATTCTATTTTTGTTGTTATCAATCCAGAATCCAGGTGGGTTTACTTATTAAAAACTTGTTATGCCGTATATGTGTTTACTTTTATGTTGGTTTGGTATGATCTAAGTATGCATGTAAACCATGTAGCCTATCGGCATGAGCTGATTCGACCGTCGGTTTGGTTGTCCCCGTTGATGTAATACGATTGCCTTTGCGATGTAAGTCCCCCTAAGACCTAATGAAAGGCCTTGTCCGTAGCATGTCACGTACCCCCACGAGTTTGGGTAATTAATCCCCTTTCCGTGGTTAATAAAAGATGTGTACACAGAGGTAGTGTGTTGTGTTGTGATGTGATATGGGGATGTGACAAATAATTGATTTATGTTCTTGCGGCGACCATACCTTCTTTACATTGTTATCATTGTGTTATACGTGCCTAGTGGTGAGCACTACAATTTCATTTGTGCTCACTCCACCTGCTCTTCATGGATGCAGGTTAAGCTGTTGGCGGGTGACGAGGCAAGACGAGTGGGTGGTCTTTATTTATTGCATTTAGCTTCCGCTTTCTATGAATTTCTGATTATTGAGCATGTTGAAAATGTTTTGAAACTCATGTTTTGAGATTTTTGGATTTGGAATATTTGATGAACCTTTTTTAATTGGTTATAATCTTGTCTTGTTTATTCATGCTATCGTGTTTTGAGCTGAATAAAATGTGAGATATGTTGTGAACTGGGTTAATGAAAACCATGTGTAAATCGGGTAATGAATCCCCGTGCGACCATATATGACTTGGTCGAGGTAAACGTTTTGAATAATGCCCTTGATTTCGAAAAATGAATTCGAAAAATGTTGTTTTGATTTTTAGAAAGCCCAAAATTTCTTTAAAATCAAAGTGGGGGTGTTATAGTTTGGTATCAGAGCCAGTCTGTGTTTCTGTAGACTGGTTTATATGTAAATTGGTTGTTATTGGGACTATGTGAATTAGACCTTCTGTTTTTTTACCACTTGTCTTCGTCACGCCGCCCTGCTTAAGGTATGTTCTTTATATAAGTATCGATGAAAATACTTATAGTGTGAATTGTGATTTTGTTCATGAGTAGCAATGAAAGTACTTATGATGTTTTACATGAGTAGCAATGTAACTACTTATGATGTTTTGCATGAGTAGCAATGAAACTACTTATGAGGTTTTGTAGGAGTAGCAATGAGACTACTTGTGATGTGATATATATGTTATTTTGGGGCTTAAGAAATCTATCCACATTAGGTTATGTGAACTCTAGTGTTTAACGTTGAACTTTAGTGATATAGAGTTAAGTTCGAACTCTGGAGGTTTCTCGTTGGGAGTTTCAATATGTTGTTGTCTAGTTAAGTCTTGCCCACAGCAATTTCCCTTACCTATATAATTCTATCCTATGTCTCCGAGGGAGGACCCGATCGATGAGGACCGAGAATGTATTCGTTTTTCTTCGGGCCCTTGCCGGGTTTCAAAAATTTTGAGATGAGTTCAGGTCTTATAGGCTGCTATTATTAAGGATGTTTATGGCCTCTGTCCAACCTCTATTATCGTATTGTCTCTGATGTCTTAGTAAGGGTGAATTCATGCCTTGAAATAATTGAGGTTTAAGTGTGAATTGATATGTATGCGGTTATCGCAGTTTTTGGCTGAGTTTTTATGCATATAGATGTTGAAGTTATAGGCATCATTATATGGTTGGTAAAAAATTGGTAAATCCATGTCAAGGTTTATGTTATATTATGCAAGAAATCATGCTTTGGGGTTTTAATTAAATGCTTAGTGAATAGGAATTTAATTGATGAAGTATTATACATTGATGTCGATCGAGCATGCTGATATTGAACCCCCCTTTCGTTATGTTTGTGATTTACATGATGAAGATGGTGCCTATATGATTTAATGTGATACTATACATTGAGAGTTATATTTTGAAGGTCTTTCAAAATTCATGAATTATGGTGATTTTGCTGCCTCTAATGTATTGCTGAAATAGCCCTGACGTAGTCGTTTTATAAAGATCTGATCTTCATATAAAATGTAGTCTATTTTGTTGTCTTTCATTGAGCTTTGGAATTATGTAATTCTGATTTGAAACGAACGAGTTATGTTTTTTGCAAAATTATCGCGCAAACAGTTTTCTGTGAAACCTGACAGCATGTTAGATTGAATGATTGACCTGTTTATCATGTCTTAGTGTGCTCAAACGAAAATGTGATCTTCATGAAAGTTATAGGTTTATTTCTTAGCTTTATGATGAGATAAAGTTCATATTATTATGAGGTCTGCAGCATAAGCTAGAGTCGATTTTTTGAAGCGTTGTACGTATCTTGTTTTGGGTTTCGACAATTTTTATGAATCGAGTATTTTGTGTTTAAACTCTTTGATAACATCATAATTTGCCAATAGGGTCTTCAGCAAAGTAGTAGATAATTATGTTGGCTGCATTTTGGATTTTAAATCTCTTTGAAATCATGTTTGTAGCCCGAGTTATGCCTAATTGAATGAGGATATGCATGTGACTGTTTTGAACTTTTGGCAGAAAACCGAATCTATATGTTAAATGCTTTTACCCTATCTTAATTACCTTATCTGGTTCTGTGATCTAAATAAATGTTGTAGAGCTACCTCTTAGCTTTCTAATGATGCATGAATCATTTCAATATATTATGTGTAGTATGAGTTATGTCCGTTTTTCTGAAGCTGTGCACCACATGTTTAGGTTTCTCGGACTGCAGCTAGGTTCATAATGTTAGTCAATATATGACCTGTTAAATTCCATTATTTGCTTCTGAGTTCTTCATAAAAAAATTGTAGATGCATGCCTTAGGTTTAACTGGATTTTGAATCATGTTATATGGGTGCCTGTAGCTTATAAAATTCTCGACTTTTTGAAACTCCGTGTGTTGATTATTTCCTGCTTTGAACTGCGACCATGATTTAAATGTTTTCTGAAAAATATGTGATCGAATGACCTTGTATGCTTGTGTGATTTAAATGAGGATTGTAGCCGCATGCCTTAGGATTCATATTCATATGAAATCATGCTTATATGACATGTATGTTACAAGTTATATATCTGATAACATGATATTGTACTGTGCCATTTCGGTAAACCTGTGATATGTTTCCGAGATTAAGTGTTACCTTCAGTATGCATGCCTATGTGACCTTTGTGACTTGCGTTGGATTCAATTTGATTTGATATATTGTTCACTAGGGATACTTACGAGAGAAGCTTTACGCTAAGATCTCGAAGTGCGGATATTATAGGTGGTGTATGTGGATTAGACTCCTTTAGGGCTGCCGACACGATTAGCTACCTGAGTAAAAGCTGTCGTGACGGCCGACATTGTTAGTCGAAAGAGTCAAACGAGCTAACCATTCAGTTGTTCGGCGTTGACCGCCGAGTTAGGATTGTTCCTGGCAGTGATGCCAATGTTCGATCCCTTTAGGGGAAATTGCTGTTGTCAAAGCCACACCTTTGTAGTTTCGAGTCTCGTGGAGAAACCCTTTGTCCTATCGGAGTACCAAGAAAATTGTGAAACTCGAAAATTGAAATTTTTGGTATGTGCCTGGAACCGAGCGCCGAACCTGACTGGGAGTAGCCACGCGAAGTGGTGGACGAGCTCGCACGCCCGTGCTGAGAGACGTGAGGCCAACTGCAGTGGCCAACTGTTGACTCGCACGAGAGCTACTACCGCCATCACCGAACGCACGAACTCCCCAGACCAATGTGTACGGCCAAACCTTGACCTTGTGGCTGGTATCCGAGTGGGCACACGCACGCGTCCCAGCGCCCCGCATATGCAGCGCCAGCATGTGTGTCACCTCACGGGTGACAATGTATTAAACTCAGTTCGACCTTGTCCTTTTAGGGTCTTTGAACCAAATTTTTTGTCATAGTGTATGTTGATCTTTCGAGTCGTTATGTGAAAGCCCTAATCAACAATTCCCGATGTATGAGGTTTGTCGACTAGTTTCCCTTGCCACATGCGAGATTTTCTCGAGATGCGAGATAGTAGTTTCCGTAGTAATGTGGGGGAGCAGCCTTGAGTCTCGACTTGAGACCGACTCCAAGGAAGGAAATCGTTATTGAGTATCTTGCCGTTACTCCCGAAGCCATATACGAGGTGTTACTCGTGTCGGCAATGAGTGAGGACTTGTCATCTTGTGTGTTCTGAATGTACCAGATTTGAGTATAAGAATGTCTGTCCTATTAGGGTTCGTCGACCAAGTCGATAACTTAGCCTGATGGTTGACTCAACCACCGGGACTTGCGAGGATGCATGACACGTTCTAAGTCTCGTAATGGAAGGAACGTGTGCGTGATCTCGAGGTATGTGTGAAATGTGACGAGCTGCGTGATGGGCAGGACCCTACCTGTATGGAGTACCGGTGACCTGTTGGGACTGAGGGTCCATCAGGGAAAAACCGGGAGGGGTACTCAATCAAAATCCAGTGGGTGTAGTCAAAGGTGAGGGCGAGACGACTTGGCAGAGGGAGGCCGAGATTCGGAGGGAGTACCCGAACCTCACATTTTGATGTCCCCTTTTTGTACTCTCTTGCCTTCTAGTCTTTTTGTTTTTGAATTCCGAGGACGAAATTCTTTTTAAGGTGGGTAGACTGTAACGCCCGTTTTTATTGAAGAATTATTTAGACTTATTTATTATATTTATTATATTTATTTTTTCTTTATCATTATTATTATTGATTGTCTAAATACTTATAATTGTTTATTTGCCTACTCGTTTATTATTATTTATGCTAAATAAATATATTATTACGTGTTATATATCTCTCTTATATCTTATATGGGAGAGTTAGAGAACTTCAAACACTGACATGTGTCCATTTTTATGGTCTTCATATTGCGACACATGTCCAGAAGGTTTGTATAGTTGCACATGCCATGTTTTGAAGTCATTGAAAGGTGCTGACACCAGTTTATGTGAATTGACTGATTTGCCTTCATTTTCTTTGCTTTTTGGGGTTAGGCTTGTAATTTCAGTTCGCATACAGTGTGGGTGCTGACACACGCTACACACCACACGTTCTTTCTTCTTGGGCCATCTAAACAATCGGAAAATCTGGTGCACCGTTTGATCGTTGATTTGATCTCCGTGAATTGAGCTGCAATCCGCATAAAATGTTTCAATCTCTTACCTGTAGTTGCGTATACCTTACACAGTTTTTCTGGTTCAATTTCTTTTAAACAATGTTTCCTAAATTTTCATACTCCACCCAATCCCAAATCCAAATTTTCAGAAAACCAAAAAAACACCTAGAGGCGGCGAGTCTGCGGACGACGATCGACAAATGGCAGTGCAAAGATGGCTACGGCAACGGTGAAATGGTGGCGAGAACTACGAGGCGAGCTGGAGAATGTGATGTACTCAGATTTCTAGCTGCTATGTTTGGATCCTCCATTATTGGAGTCTGGTCGAACAACAGTGCACCATGGTCGGGCTTTTCCGCTAATCCAACCCGAAATTGAGTAAGCAACTTCTGTACTTCATTTTTAATTATTTGTTTCATTTTGCAGGTTGAATGTGAATCATATAGTATAATGGAATAATTGGTACAACCCCGTATAATGAGAAGCGTTCAAAGAAGAATGCAAGTAACTATTATTTCATTTGTATTTGCTATGAATTATAGTGATATTTTTGTGGAGTTGAATATATCTAAAGACTGTTGAACTTTGTAGATCGTGCAATTGAAGATTTTTCATGTTCATTGTTTGCTGAAGCCGTGATTGCTTTACCTTGTGCAAGTGATGATCTACATGCTCATGACACGATGAACAATTGCAGGTAATTATCTACAGGCTCATGACACGAGAGAAAATAGAAAAAGGTGTATGTTCTAGCAATCTCCTTCTTGGTGCTAATTAGTTTTTGAGTTTCTTAATACTTATATTTTCAGAGTTCGTGAATAATTTTGGAGTCCATCATTTGCAGTTACTGCAGCCTAGAGTCCCTCCACCACGTCGTCATTTTGAATCCCGTTAGCTTCGCCTCCACCATTGGTACCAGTGCTTGCTCTGCTATCGGTGAGTGTTTTAATGATTAATTCTATTCAACTTTGAGCTTAAAGGTATTCTATGGACGGAAAAAGAGAGAGGATGCTGACCTATCAGTGCAAGAGAGATTCAATTTCCAATTGTCGTTGGGTGCGGTGGAATTTTGTACTTCACCCCATCTGATCTCGAAAACAATTGCTGTAAAAATATATATGAATTCAACCTTGCTATTTGATTTAGCTCATTTTTTGGGTTTGTAATCTGATTTTACTTACTATGTTTTACAAGAAATTATCTTCAATGATTGCTCAACTTTTTTCTGCACTGCCCTTAGATTCGAACACTGGTAATGCTTAAGTCCCGTTTTCTCTCACTGTCTGGTGCTTTTAATGCCCGCTTGATACAAGCAGAAAAAGATGAAAAATCTAAGGGACTAAAAGCCACCTTCTCCCAGAAATTTCCTTAGATTTTTAATTATACTGGTTTTACCTGTTGCTTCAGTAAAAAATCTTCGTCTTTTTTCTTCTTTTTTCTAATGAATATATTAAATACTTACAATGCCAACTTGTATTCATGGAGTTTTGCAGATTTGATCTAATAAGGAGAAGGAAGCATCAAGGTTTTCTCAGATGTAGAACAAAATAATTGAAAGTTTCAGAGAGGAAGATTTAATAAACAACAAGTACTACTGGTTTTCCTTAAGTGACCACATTAATTCACTTTCTTATAAAACTTATAAAGGATATTCAGTTTTGTCAAGTGGTTTATTTATGTTTTTGGTTTTGTTTTTTACTCGTGCCATATCGAGCTGACAGCGAACTTGACCTTATTCAGTGGCCTCCATTTTTATTAGCCAGCAAGGTGGGTGTCCCCTAAACCCCTTTTCTTCCATAAATTTTTTGAGCAATCAAATGATCTATGGTTCTTTTTTGTATAGCTTCCTATAGCTCTTCATATGGCAGAGGATAGCAACGAGCACTGATTGAGACTAGAGGGATTTGTAGAGGTAATCGTGTATCTATGTCTGGAACATTTTGTTTTCTTTTCTTTGTTATCCCCTTTTCGCACTATGAACATATTGACACATTTATTGCTTGAATTTTTGCTGGAACAAAAATATAAAAGATTTTATGGAGGACGAAGCTACATCTTCATCATGAGAACACAATTTTAATAATTAACATTGTACTTTGTCGAATGTATTATTTTCTTGAATCAACTAAACTGAAGATCCTTTTATAAGAAGAATGAAATGATTAAAATGGAATTGGTTTTCTGGGTAACCAATCTTCTTCCGTTCTTGCCACCCTTCATGTTTTTTGTTTGTACCGGTGCAATGGTTTAAAATGTTGTTGAAAAGTACATAATATTTTTTTCCTGCTAAATTTGTTTAAATTTGTTTAATAAGTGTATGATATGGTAATGTAGGTTGCTAATGCTACATGGAACATGGGCGAGTGGAATCAAGAGCTAAATTTGACGACATATAATTGTGAATGAAAATAATTAACATAATAAAATACAAATTAATTTGAGCCAGGTAAGACAAACTTTCAACGCATACCCAAATTTCCAGTCGAAATGGATCTTTTGCATAATTTTTCTTTCCTTGTCCATAGTTCCTAAAGTTTAGATCTTTTGCATTGGGTTCTTTTGTTTCTAAAATTATTTTCTTTGAAATGGATCTTATATGATGTTAAAAGATTATTAATCATTTTACTGAGTTATTATTTTCTTTTGGATACATTTAGTATTTTATTTTTAAAGTGACTTGCCCATATTACGCTTTTATTAAGCGATTTTGCAGTCCTGCCTGCTAAAGAATGCGAGGGATCTTGTTTATGTTAATGATCGGCTTGTCTCTATAAAATGTATATAAAATAAAATATAACTGATCATGAGATGGATTATCATGCAATGTAGTTTAAAATACTTGCGGATGAAACTCACGTGTGAAGGAATTTGACGAATAATACATTGTTATCTCACGGATTTAAACAACCTCGCAAATCATAAACCACTGGTGAAATTCAAGAGATCAAAATCTTAAAACATTTCCATAAAAAAAGACACAATATATGTGAACAAATGCAACATACGCTAGAACAAAAGCTACAACAACTTATGACAAATTTTCACAGTAGTTTTACACCGGGTGTTAGACCGCCGTACGTGCAAGGCGTAAACCCATCTAGATTATATATACATATATAATTATATGTCTGATTTATTTTAATTGTTGTTAAGCCGAACCGATCTATTAAATAGCGTAAGTGTTTAACCGAGAGCCTCGGCCCGAGTCCTTTGAACCGACCCGAACCAGTGCATCAGGACCCGCGCCCGCTTTTCCTTGGCTTGATGAGCAAGTATATTTTTCTAACCTAGGTCAACCCTTCTTTTTCTTCAACGTTGCGTAGACGCTCCCGTTCTTTCCTCCTCTCTCGCAATCGTTTACGGATGAACAGAAAAAGAAATTGATCGTACCCAAATCTCTCATCTCTCTCATCCCATCGCTTTCATCTTCTTGAAAAATTGATCCAGCGACCACCACCCAGCCACGCCGTCGTGAGCACACCAGAGCAGCAGGCCACCCACCGGCGTCCAAATAGTCGCGACATGAGCAAATTTTTTGGACCCGACTTTAGGCGGCTAAGGGAGAATCATTGGCGGCACCGAAATCCAATAGGCCCGGCTGCGAGCAGGCGAACCACGTCGTCCAAGCCCCCCACGACAGTGTTGGGTTCTGTTAGGAATGTCAAACAACATGCACAGTATTGAACTTTATCGAAATAAATCCTAACGCAGCGGAATCTATAGTTAGGATATGGACATTTACCTTCTAAATTTTTTGCCGACTCT
>CACSLK010019251.1:4496419-4540591 GCA_902706635.1 Striga hermonthica | reverse complement strand
AGGATTCGACACTTATGAAGATAAGTGAATTTCCTATGTGTTTCATGATTAGTAATTCAAAGTCCTTGGCCAAGGCGGGATGAATAGAGATTTATAAACGAATTACTAAACATGAAATGGAATCATAGTTATTAAATCAATTTGGGTTTCGACTAAAATCATACCCAAGATTTAATCGGGAAATTGGATGTCGAAAGGATTTTACATGTATGTAATTGTAATCGAAATAGGTTTACTCGCTATTCACTTAATACTAGATTCATGCTACTTGCTAGGTGTTCCCATGATATGTGGGTTCATTAATTAAGGGGTTAATTCATGCATAAGAGTTAATAAAGATTAACTCAAATTACAAAGAGTTGTAAACCCACTACTAATATTAATTGTGAACCTAAACGGTCACACCAATTTTTGAATGAAGGTAAAATTCAAATAGTAATTCTAAAGAGTTAGAATTAATTGATTAATCTAATTTGATTAGATATCAATTTATGGAATATATTAAATTAATCAATTGGATTGATTAATTGAATTTTGGATATTAATTTAGTAATTAATGGAATTACTAATTAATAGTTGAAATTTAAAATTAGATTTTAAATTTCAAATCCAAATAATAATATGATTATTAAATAAGGAAATTGGAAGAAATGATTAAAATAATAAAGTCTTGAAAAATGTTTTCAAGAATTATTATTTTAATGTTTTACTATTTTATCTTTAATATAATCAAAGATTAAAATAATTAATGATTATAATAAATGGTGGTTAAGAGAGGTTGGGAACCACTCCACATTGTTTATTATATAAAAGTCAATAGTTAGTAATCATATTTAAATAAAATATGATTTTATTTAAATATTACTAAATATTGATTATTTTATACTAAAAAGTTTAGTATAAATATGTGTAAAGAGTTTACATAAAATTTGCTAAGTCATTTTTCCAAAGTTCTTCCAAGAGAGAAACACATTCAAAGAGTTGAGTGTTATATCAAGAAAAGTTCTTGAAATATTTCCTTATAAAATATATATATTCTATACTATTGAAAACCAAGAAGTTTCTACTAGCGAAGAAGCTATCGTCGGAACCCGATTTCGAAAGGTGGATACGTTTAGAGGGAAGACATTTGGATTCCTAAAGCGAGTAACCACAAGCTCAAGAAGTGAAGTGACGTTACCAATCCGGAAACTGATTTCCTCAATCCATCTACGATTTTGAAGGAGTTCAAGATCAACGGTAAATATTGTATTTACTATCAAACAAATCAAAATTTGTATTATTACATGTTTTTAAAGATGACGATCTGTTAATTCGCCATATGTATGTACGAGTTATGTATTTAATTGTTAAATACATGATTTAAAAATTTTTAAATTCCGCTGCCTATCGCTCGTACGGTACAGGCGAACCCAACACGATGACCACAACCCAAAAGCTCCACCGGAAGAGTGGGAGGGGTAGTGGTAACAGAACCCCCCTGGTCGTCAGATATGTCCATATCAGTAGCAGAAGACCCAGTATCATGAGAAACATGAGGCAAAGAGACGACCTGAAGATCCTCATCCTCATCCGGAACAGAAGAAACTGGCACAACAAGAGGCGGTGACAGAGGATCTGACTCAAACGAGTCTGATTGATATGGGAATTCGGTCTCAAGAAACTCCACATCACGAGAGACAGAGAAAATCTAACAATCCAAATCATACAAACTCCATCCTTTTTTTCCAAAAGGGTATCCAACAAATAAACAACGACGACTCCTAGCAGCAAACTTGTCACCATTACGATCTTGGTTATGTGCATAACAAAGGCAACCAAAGACCCGCAAATGAGACAAAGAAGGAGTCGAACCATAAAGAATCTCATATGGTGTTTTACCATGTAAAACCGAGGAAGGAGTCCGATTTATCAGATAGACCGCAGTCAAAACACAATGACCTCAAAAAGGAAGAGGTAGATGAGCCTGAAAACGCAAAGCACGAGCTACATTGAGAATATGCTGATGTTTACGTTCCACACGCCCGTTTTGCTAAGGGGTGCCTACGCAAGAAGTCTCATGCAAAATCCCTTGACGACGAAAATAAGAGGCCAAACACATGAACTCGCTTCCATTATCACTACGAACAACACGCACCGATTTATCAAATTGTCGCTTAATCATAGAAAATAAATTCAGTAATGTGGAAGCAACCTCCGTCTTATCATTAAATAAATAAACCCACGTTCCACGAGAACAATCATCCACAATAGTCAAAAATATCGTGCACCACAGAAAGATGAAACACAATACGAACCCCACATATCACAATGAATTAAATGAAAAATCTCATGACTAACAGTTTGACTGAGAGGAAAGCTACGACGATGTTGTTTAGCACGAAAGCAAGCATCACACGATTTATGTAAAATACGAGAACTAGAGTCAATAACAGGAACCTGAGACAATACTTGAGCAGACGGATGACCCAAACATTGATGCCACATGTCGACAGAAACTTTTCGAACACAAGAAACTATCATAGAAATCGTCCCTCGAAAGAAGTAGAGACCCCCCAACTACTCACCCGTGCCAATCACCTTCCGCGAAGTGCGGTCCTGAATAACACAAAATTTGTTAGTGAACTGAGCAGTGCAATCGGAACGATCCAGCAACTGATATAGTGAAATCAAGCTGCATCGAAGGCTTGGAACGTATAAAACATCATAAAGAGTGATATGAGATCCCAAATAAACAGTCCCAGCCTTGCTAGCTATAGTCAAGGAACCACTAGGCAATTGAACAGGACGAGAGGGAATATCTCGAACATCAGAAATAAACTCCAGGAACCCTGTCATATGATGAGTCTCCCCACAGTCGTACATCCAATCAAATGAACTACGTGTACCAGAATAACTCAATACTCTACTAGCAGTGGAAGAACCAACAAACCCGGCATCAAACGAATCATTGGAGATAGTCGCATTCGCATGAGCACCACTCTTGCCGTGAGCTACACCATGACGGCCACCACTAGAGTTACAACTGCGGTCACCACTGGAACTGAACCATTCCGGATATCCAATAATATCAAAGCAAGTAGCGGCAAGATGGCCCATTCGACCACATTGAGAACACTTGGAACAACCACTACCAGTGCCGGAATCAGAAGGAGCAACCATGACGAAGCAATATCAGAAGCCGCAGCGACCGTGGACTAGGGCCGGACGTGGACAAAGGAACGAGAGAACTAAGCCGGGACAGTGGACAAGACTTGCTGCTGGAAGCAATCAATTGCGACAATGTTTTTTTTTTTTTTTTTTTTGAGCGACCAAATTGGATAGCACCAAAATTGTGAATGAAAGTTGCTGTGTGGGCGGAAGTCTGTCAAAATTACTCTTTTTTTTTTGCTTTTGCGATAAAAAAATCTCAAATAAAATTGCAATCAAATATGAAAGCAACTAGGTGTGAATAATTGGGAATTGACAAAGCGAGAAAAAAAATTACACTTAAAATTGAAGACAAACTAATCAGATGAAAGAAAAATTTGACAGAAGCCCGTGGAATTTGACAGAAGCCAGTGAATGAAGAGAACCCAAAATTTAAGGATAATACGATCAACAAAAACTTAATTTAAGGATAATACGATCAACAAAAACTTTTGACAGATAAATTTTGCGATTGATAAAAACACCATTCTCTGATACCATGATATGAGAGAGACAAAACAAAGTTTGGGTGAAAATTATCTCAATCGGATGATACGACTCTCACTGAACCAAGAATATATACACAAAATTAGGGCTACAGATAACCTAAGGCTAATACAGTAAATACCCAAATATACACAATAACAGTTACAGGGCAGGTCGAGTGGTAAATTTTGCTCGGGAAATCGGTCAAGGATGATTTCAATTGAGCAATCTCGAATGTATCAGGTGTAGTACAGACGGCATATCCAATTATTAAAACTTGAATGTGAAGCTGAGAATGATGGATGGGTTTTGGCTTTACACGTGCGCAAATGTACTAATGTATGTCGGCTATTACCATGTCCTGCCTTCGGATTCCGATACAATAAGGCATTTGAAACAGGTCGATTGCATTTTTCATGTTACTCGTTGATGACTATTGCCATAAACTCACTAGTGAAGCCTTGAGATTTAGCTAATTTGTTCATTCAGTTCAACTTCCATAACTGGAGATATTTGTCAAGTTATACAGATTTGAAATATTTAAAGGGTGTATAACTGAAATTTTTTTATATCTTATTATGCAGGTGCATGCAAAAAGGTCCACAATTGAGACAGTTCAGAGTGATATAGAAGGTGTCTATGGAAATATGCACCATTTCAGTTCCTAGCTTTCTGGTATCCGATTATAGAATAAGATTCACAAGGTGGAGACAGTTTCACCTCAAAGAAATTGAATCTCTTTAAGTCAGTTCCTTGAATCTTGTGGTGCGTCAGGCTGCTTTCCGGGCATAGCATCTTGGAAGGCTGGGTGCTCTTTGTATGACCCACTAAGCTTTGCCAGAATGGGGAACTCATTCTGTAACAATGCAAATAGATTGAGCTAATTAATAATGATGAATGCAAAGGAACTATTATTGAAGCATGATAAATTGGAATCTAGCCACACAGATATTGATGCTTGATGAATGCATATATGATTATTGGGTTCACTAAAGGCTTACCATGTCAATACTGAAGCTTTTGAATGCATCGTAAACTTGAGGGGCCAAAAACAAATCAGCCTGCAAAAATTTTAAGAAACTAATGTAAAAAGTCTACCACTTACACAAGATGAGGAAGGATTAACTTAATACATGAACTTGCTATAGTTTATGCAGACATTACCCTAGATGTAAATATGCAGTGATTGTATGTTACTGCCAAAAACAAAGGTGTTGAAAGTTACTTTTCTGAGAGGGTACGAACTTTCAAGCTACGATTAAGATTCGGCATAAGTTTCTCAAGTTGGTTTTTCAAAATTCCGATAGTCACCATTACCTACAATATATATGCACTACATCAGTGTTGACCAGCTAAACTGTGATTGTGGTAAAGTGACAAACCATAAAAACTTCATCTCCCGTGGCATACTTCCCAGCGTATTTTTCCAGTAGCTGCTCCAGAGCTGCATTTTCACTTTGAATCAAATAAGTATATTGCTATAGTGAGGGTAAAGAAAAAGAAGGAAAAGAAAAATTGGCGATGTAGCATTTCAATAGAACAGGATCATATTACGAAGGTAAAGAGGACGACTAGACGAAAAATATATGTACTACGAAGGTCATATTAGTCAATGATAATTGTTTAATGGCATCATACAATCTCCAATAAGAACCTGCAAGTCAAATTTTGAAATGTTTCTTGGTGCCTGTCATAAATTAACTAAAACATAGCATGAGTCCCTCAAACTTCAGTTCGAAAAAGTTATCAATCCAAATTTTTCAATAAAGAAGCGCACTACGGTCATAGCTTACCGGAAAACCCATCGTTTATACGATTCTGAACCCAAACAAGCATCTCATTAGAGCCAAGTTTTTCTTTTATATATCCCTGAAATAATAAGAGCAATGTATTCATTTTTCAGTCAGATCCTGTAATACCCCGTTTTATTGTGGATTATTTTGGGAATAATTATTGGTTATTGCTATTATTAATTGTCTTCATTTATATTGTTGTTATTATTATTATTATTATTATTATTATTATTATTATTATTATTATTATTATTATTATTATTATTATTATTATTATTATTATTATTATTATTATTATTATGTATTTATTTGTCAAATTGTCTAATTATTATATTTAATTAAAATGTATTTAATTGTGTATTATTAATAAATATTATTATTTGTATTATATATATAAATATTATGTTTATATTTTAATTTGTCGATCGTTGGAACCGAGCCGTTAAATTTTATTTATTGAGGAAGCGGGATTATATTTCCGGTTTTATCGAGCCCGAGAACCCGCGAGCTTCTAGCGAACCGAAAGCCAGCCCAACTTAGCCCGAGCCCGGTTTTCTTAACCTTGTACGTGTGGTGTATGGTATCTTGAGAAGCAAGATATTTCTTTTAACCTAGCATATATATATATATCTCCAAACTCTCTGGCTCGATCAGTAATCTCATCCCGCAGACATCCTTTCTTTTCATCTCTCTCGCGTTTTGTCGCTCAGCAGAAGAGAAATCTTCATTCCTCTCAATCGCAACACCTGCAACCTCCCGCAAACCATCCCTCACAAATAATTTCCCTCTATCTTTCTCACCTCTAGCCATTGATATTTAGAGAAGATGGAACCTGCTAAAATCGATCATCATCACCCATTTTTTTAAAAAAAAGAAAGAAATAGGAAAGAAGGAAGAGAGGACATGCTCGTGTGCAACTTCAACCACCATCATCATCATCACTACCATTCTCAGCAGGTCATCCATCTTGCAAGCAGCAGACCTAGTGTGTGTCCCGCTCTTCGTGTCCCGTCGGCAAGCCAAACGAAGTTGTCGAGTCCCTCCGAAAAGCCCATCTCAGTCTTCGGCTCGTTCTTAATTGTGTGTTAACACGGAGAACGGTACCAAGACTCGTTTCCCCTCTCGTTTGTTCATGTGTTGAGTTTTGAGAATATAAATATATTATTGATATTAATATTGTTATGATTTTATGTGAATTCCGTCGGTTCGTGCGAATCGAACGAGAACTCGTTGAAAGTGTGAAGTTGCTGTGGATTTAGGAACTTAGGATCGTCATGGACACAATGGTCTCGATTTGTAGATTGGGAGATATGAATTTTCAAAGCTCTTAATTGCTGTTTTATGTGCAAAATTCACCATAAATTTCATGATTGTCCGATTGGTATGAAATTTTAACTGAGTAACCCTCTGTTAATTTTATAGCTTGTGTAAAAATTTCATAATTTTTCATGGCCTGTAACTATTTTAAATAATTAATGTGATTTCTGGACAGAAATATATTAAATTCATATTAAATTGGTCCGCGCTCCGATTTTGCTAAAATTTGAATATGTTATGAATCTGCCATGTTTATATGCTGTGTAAAATGTTTAGAATTTTTAGAATAAGTTTCATAGGGTAAATGAATTATTTTCAGATTCTGTAGAAAGTTGTTTTATTTATGATAAATCGGTTGGTTATTGAAAAATTCTGATATTTGGCTGAGATGCTTGTTGTATGTGGAGAGTCATGCTGTAAAAAGATTAGAATTTTTAGAGCTCAAATTGGCTCGGTTTTAATTAAAATTCAATAAACTGCTGAATCTTGTATGAATTTTTATAATTTGTGTATTTGATGTTAATTGCTGGAATCTGTATATGTTGATCCCTAATTGTTGAACTTGATCTGGTAAAAATCTCATGTGTTAATTTGTTTGTTAGGTTAGGCTTTGAATTTTATGCTCGTTTTTGCTAATATTGTATTTAAATTTTATATAATTGTGTATAATGAGTTTGGGGCTGAAACTTGGAAGTTTTACTAAGTTCAGTGAGGAGGAATTTATGTCTAAGTTTCAGAATCTAACTCATTCGGGAGATTGATCAACCTAATTATGTGATATATCGTTTTCTATTTTTAAAAAAATGTAGTTGTTGTGTTAAAAACTATAACCGGATTTTCTTGTTGTGGTTGTGACTTGTTTGAACTAGCTTTTATGTGATACATGCATGAAATCCCATGTTTGTTGTTCGGGTCTAAGTCCTCGAGTTCTAAATATCCACAGGACTTCACGAACCACTTAGTCGAATCAAGTTCGGCTAAGTCAAATTTGTGATTTTCTACTTAGGTCTAGATAAAGCGTTGACTTTAGTATCTGGACTTATGTAGGTGTCTAGAGGTGTTGACCTCACCCCGCCTTCGAGAATCGTGATTGTGTTTTGTCGCTGCGAACAGGTGGGTACATTTGTGATGTATTCCATAATTATTGCACTCTTTATTCATATAATGCTTCGTTTGAAAATGGTTGTATGCGTGACAACCCTAGTCTAGGTGTCTCGTACAATAGTGCCTTTGATGAATGCGAAAACAGTGGGAGGTCACCTGCCCGTTGTATCCGGGAGGAGACGCCCCAAGCCGTTGTACCCGGAAGGGGAAAAACATCTCCACTGTCTCCTGGAAAGGATCCTACGAACCGTTGTACCCGGGGGTAGGAAGGTTTCCAGTTACTTCCATGCCGTTGTATCCGGAAGGTTGTTGTATGTACATAGGAGGTTTGCGATAGGGCTGAGTAGGGAGTTTAGACCTTGGATTCTATGCATACTGTGATAATGTTTTAAAATGCTTTATATTGGATAAATGTGCAATAATGGTGAGCTTGTTGGTTATGCTCACCCCCATTGTTTGTTTCTTGTTGTTGTTCCTCTCTTCCTTCTTTAGGTTGAGATGAGCTGGAGGCGGTGGCGTAAAGACGAGCGAGATGGTGGTCAATGGTCAATTGTGTTACTCTTATGCTTCCGCCTGTTATGAATTGTTGAAATGCTTATTGACTTAGTTTTTATTTTTCCTGCTTTGAACTGAATAATTATGCTATCGTCGGATTTGAACCTTGGGGTTATGCTTTTACTTATTGGTTAATTTGGAACTTATGAAATGCTTGTTTGGGTTTGATAACTGTTAGTAACGCATGTGTAGGTTCTATCTGATTTGTTGTATGTTGGTTAATTGCTTTCGATACTTAGGTAGCGCCCGTTGAGTTTTAAAATTTAATTTGAGATTTTGAAAAAAATTAACTCTGATTTTAATAAATTTATTTGGTAAATTCTTTAAATAAAACGGGGCGTTACAGATCCACCAGTTGGGGACTTGGACTTGAATCAAAAGATTGATTATACACTCACAATAACAGGTAAGTTTTGGAAAGGCTGTATGCTTCCACAAATAATATTTGCTGCCTGCATGACCAAGACAAGGAAACCATCAGAAGCAAGAACTGACGGAAAAAATCTACGCATTGGAGAACTACGTAAAACTAGCTTGCTTAATGAAGAGAGTGTTGAACTTTAACTCGTAAAATGTCAAATACAACAGATATTGATCATGCAATCAATCCACATAAATTCAAGTAGACAAAACAAATGTTTCTTTTTCTTCCCTCCTTTCTTGAGCATAAAATGAGCTTGGTAGGATAGTGAGCATTTAATCGAGTGCATTCAACATAATCACTTTATTATATAACAAGAACACAAAATTTAATTTGTTTTATCAACATTTTATTGTAAGATCTTTCATGTTGTAAAATATACTATATAATGTTAATATAGTTTCAACGTTATTTGGCTATTTCATCCTAGATCATCCACCCGTCAACCTGAAGACACGAAGGCAAAAAAGAGGGAAAAGTATTTTTCAGCGCGAAAAAAATATTTATATGATCAATTTCAGAAAGTGATCTAATATAGTACTTATTTTCTGTGACAACAATGCTTTCCCAGGAAAGTGTCACTAATCTTAATAATCAGTACTATGCTGCCACTGAAAGAGGGTGACTCACTAGGGCCATTCTTCACTCACATTACTCATGCAAAACAACAATTTTTTCTATGAAACTCACAACATATTAATTTTTGGTATCCCTTAACCCAAATATTGCACTCATAGTAAAAATCATCAGAAAACTCACCTGGTAATTCAAGGCCTTCTTCTGAAGATCCTTCGGCAACAATGGCCGTTGAGGATACTTCTCTTCCAGATACTGCATATTCGGAATTATTCTTACAATCATACACTCCAAAAACAGAAATTCTTATCATAAATTCAAATCGCAAATGAATGAAGGCTCTTGCCAGCAAGATTGCAAAAGAGTCTGCAACAAGAACATCGCCATCAACAAGCACCGGTACACATCCGAGAGGATTAAGCTTCAGAAACTCTTAAGCACCCACAAAACAAAAAAAAAAAAAAAAGTACGTTGTATAAAAACATAAATATTGCAAAATTATTATCAACCAACGCTTCATGTAATTCATTACAAAACATGAAATAAAAATAAATGGAAGGTAAAAGGAAAAGGCAACAAACCAGGGGCTTTCTGTTCCCCATTAAGAAAATTAACCGCTATGTACTCATAGTCCAGCCCTGTTAATTTATCAAACACAACAATTACAAAAATCTTGAAGAGCCCATAACAAATATTCAGCAAAATAAACAGAAAAGAAAAAAAAAAGAATTAAACAGAAAGCAAATACGTTTTAGATTAAGAGCAATTTGAACGCGGCAAGAGCAAGAGCTCCGCCAGTAGGAGTAGTGCTTCAGCTTCTTCGACACCTCACCACCATCATTCGCCTAAATTTTAATGAAGAAAACAATGGAGATAACTTAAAGACTGGTGTATTCTGGTGATATAACAGTGAATTAGTTAAAAGAAGAAACTGTAGAGGTTGAGAGTCTCTCACCATGATCAGCCCCACTGCACAGAGAGAAACAGAGGCGATAAAAATAACAATTTATATTTGCTTACAAAAAAGTCAATGTACAAAATTGGGGGCGTTTAGTTAAGTAGGCCAGTCAAAGACGTGAATGATGCAAATGGCCTTCCAACACAACTCTTTGTCCAAATAATATCCCTCTACATCTTAATAACGGCAGGTTAAGGGGTCTCATTGGTTCCACGTGGCTTGGATAAATTTTGTGAATCGTTATTTACCGTCCCCTATTACTAATCACCGCTCTCCAATTACGAAAATACTCTTTACTCATTTTCTCTCTACTCTCTCTCTAAACTATCTGTTATACCACAAATACTTGAACCGTTGGACCGCTCCTCTCGAATCGGGTTGCGTTTCCTTGATCGTCGGTACCTGCAAAGCACGTCGGGGGTGGTCCTGGTGCGAACACTCCGACGCTCAAGTCAGTGATGGTCTAGAGAGAAAACGACAGAGTAACGAGATAACTCGTGAATGTGTGTTGTGTAAAATGAATGAACCTGCTCCCTTTTATAGGAAAAATTTAGAGAGTCCCAGTGGGATAGGAAGTCTACTTCATATCAAATTTTTAATTAGGTTAAAGGTCCTCTGAATCCCGAGAGTCCTTGTTACTACTAACTCCTTCGTAACTTGATCACAAAGTCACCTTGAGGTTCTAACCTCCTCGACGCGCACGAGAACCTCCGGACGCACGAGGACCGCCGGACACCTCCAAAGGCCGAGCACCCACCAAGCATCATCCAAGTTCGAGCACCTCGTACTGAACACGTGTCACCGAGAGCCTTGCGCCGGGCACCCCCGCCGAGCACCTCCCAAGGCCGAGCACCCGCCGAGCACTTCCCAAGGCCGAGCACTTGAGGGGCGCCGAACAACAAGCGACGTCGAGCACTCCCAATCACCCAAATACCATAATGTTTATCCGGCCCCCTTCACATGACAATGACGATCGGATCCCAACCGGTTCTTCTCGAGCCACTACTAACGACTACATCATCTAGCACCCCCATTCCTTAGACAAGTTGAGCTTGTCATAAGGAATTGAAGAACTACACACATCGGGATAAGAATTATGCCCGTCGCACATTCAACCTTCTCATCACCGCACAGGCCTATACGTAAAATCCCGAGCGCCCATTGCGAAGCATTTAAAGCCATCATGTCGATGTCGAGCACCTTCATCACAATGTCGACCATAGTGCCATGTCGGGCACCCCGCAACACTGAGCGCTACACGACGCCGACTACCTCACCACGCCAAGCCGAGCACCTCCCTGCCGGGCACTCCACCTGCCGAGCACTCTCGTGCCAAACATCCACGCCGAGCACTTGGGCACCGGGCACCTACGACCGCCGAGCATCCACGACGCCGAGCACTAGGCGGTGCCGAGCACTCCCGTGCCAAACATCCACGCCGAGCACCTGGGCGCCGGGCTCCTGCAACCGCCGAGCATCCGCGACGCCGAGCACTGGGCTGTGCCGAGCACTTGCGGAATGCCGAGCACCCTACGCCAGACACACCCCATGCCGAGCGCCCACTGTCGAGGACCACGCCGGACACCCATTGTCGAGCGCTCCTGCCGAGGACCACGCCAAGCACCCACTGCAAGCGCTCTTATGCCGAGCACTCACATGGCGTCGAGCACTTACTAAGATGACGAGCACCGGCTTTATGCCAAATACCTCATGCCAAGCACACTAGAATGTCGAGCACATGGGGATGCCGAGCCGAGCTATCCACTGCCGAGCACTCCCGTGCTGACCAGACGAGCACCGCACCACGTTAACCCGTGCCGAGCTGGGGTGTACGCGGGATGCCGAGCGGAGCCCATCATACATGGTGGTGCTCTTCTCTTTCCATTTTTCTCTCATACTTTGACTTTGAATTATCTTTTGCTTTTATTCATGCACCTAGGCCCCCCACATGTGCACCCTATCACCATCACATGACTACACATCACCTTCTCACATGCCTTCCTTGAAATCTTCAATTGGCTTCTCCCACAAGCTTCATCCATCATCCTCCACCCTTGATTTATTTTTGAATGTATGGACAAGATTATTCAAGATCAACCAAACCCTAATTCCCCATCTATAAATACCCTTCTTCCCTCTTCATTTTCATTCATTATTCTTACTTCACAAAAATCAATTCCTACATAATTTGTCTATCTACACCAAAGATCTCTCAATTATTTCTGGAGCTCATCAAGCAAAAACCCAACGAGCCCCTCAACACCGACGACCTCACGCGCCTCCGCCGACCGCACGACTTCGCCGAGCGCGTCTTCTCGCCAAGCACACGCCCTCGCCATGCACGACGAGCACTCAACCGGGCCTCTGCCGACCACACGACCTCGCCGAGCGCATCTTCTTGCCGAGCACACGCCCTCGCCATGAACGACGAGCACCAAATCGGGCCTCTGCCGACCTCTACTTCCTTCCGACGAGCACCCATCAACCCGCGCACAATGTCGACATCGGCATCTTTCATGGGTACGCCATCCTCCTCTAGTTATTTTACTTTGTTACAATTATATTTATGGTGCATCTCCTCATTGTACCTTCGTTGCGCTTGTTTTATTTATTTTTTGTCGTCTTTGCCCGTTACTTTTCCTCTATCCACCTTTAGAACAATCAACCCCGCCTAGTAACCGAGGCTCCCGCTCTACGGGCACCACTAGTTCTACCTCCTCGGGCACCACTAGTTCAACCTCTACGGGCACCACTAGCTCCACCCTACATTCGCCTTCACACTCTTCCCCCAAAGAGCCACCCCCCAATGCCTTAGCTCTTCCAGGCCCGACGACCCCTTCCAATACCAAAACAAAAGAGAGTGTCGCCCAATCCCAAGCCATGCTTACCAACCTCGTCTGTTCATACACGGATACCCAAACAGCCATTCTCGCCACGAAAATTGAATTGCCAAAAGGTTAGAAACTTAACATTCTCGAGCCTGAAGACTCTTTTGAGAGCCCCACATCCGGCTATCATAGCTTTTACCTTGACCAAGTGAGCGTCGGGCTTAGATTCCCCCTATATCCCGACCTACTCGAGCTAAGACAAATGTATGGGATGCCTCTGAACCAACTTCCTCCCAACTCGGTTCGTCTCCTTATTAGCTTCATCATGGTGTGTCGAGCCCGCCTCGGCGATCTCGACCCCAAGTTATGCTTTTATTGTATCTGCCTGAGAAACCCGAGCAGCGCCCCCTACCTCATGCGATGCAACCGTACCCGTTTCATTGACCAACCCCAATCGAAGATGCACAACTGGAGGAATAAATTCTTCTTTGTGTGTCCCCCTCCCAATACCTTCGAATTTCTGACCATGGCCCCAAAGCAGGACAAGAACCCGAAGAGAAACGCCACATATGAGGCCTTCATTGATCAGTGGAATGAGCGCCCCATTCTCATGATGAAGCTGACCACTAGCGACCGACTACGGAACTTCGAGTTATCCAGACGTGCCACCGACCCTATAGATGACATAGGTAGGGTCGGGCACCCCGCGCTGTCGTCGTACCCCCTATCCTTTCTTTCACGTTAATCATATGCATATAACTGCTTTACTTATATTTGTATCTTTTGTTTGTTTTGTAGATGAGCTCCTCAAGACCGTGGTTGCACCCCCCACGATTGTGACCACAGCTCCCACCGGGCCCTCAGAGAAGGTGCCGACTCCCCCCAAGGGGCTAACCACACCGGTGGTCGATCCTCCTAGGGCAATGTTCCCTTGCGCTCTCCTCCGTACCCCCACCCCCGCGACCGCTTGGGGAAAACCTTCTCGGCCAAACGCAAGAGACTTAGATCTACGGAGGATCCCGAAGCACCCCTGAAATGGCCGAACAAAGTCGACGGGAACAACGACGCCTCTGTGACCAGCTCCTACCTTGTTGACATCTTTCCGCGAGGCGAGACCATGAGATGGCCCACCAAGGCGGACCGAGCTGGCGCTATCACTTACCACCTCGGCTTGGTACGTATCCCCCACCCTCAACTCCTAGTCAATAAAAAAGTGTTGTAAAATGTATACATAACTCATCCTCTGTTCCAAATAGGCTCTGGCGGGCATGGCCCTCTCCTTGAGGAGCAGCTAGAGGGCGATGACGCCGAGGTGGAGTTCCTCAAGGAAGAGGTAAAAAAGGGTGAGAAGAAACTCTCCAAGCTCCAAAAGACTCTAGATCTCCAGAAAGCCGAGAAGGAGAAGCTCTGAGGCAAACAAAAGGCCAAGGACACCAAGCTCAAGGCCAAGGACACCGAGCTTAAGGCCAAAGAGGCAAAACTCCAGGCCAAGGATGCCGAGCTCGAGGAGTTACGATTTTCGGTCGATGAGCGCATCGTCCGTGCCCGGGCTGAGGGACTGACTTCCTTCCTAGGGTCCAACCTCGGATGCCGCTTCGTCGAGCGATACTGCCACGCACTACTATCGAGGTACCATGAATCCAGGGCGTACCTCGAGAGGATATGCACAGCCTGCCGCTTGTACTTCCACGAGGGGATCCATCGGACCCTGGCCAGGGTGAAAGATGAAGGGACCACTATCGCCATGGATTAGGCGAAGGAGTCCGAGATGATGGCTGGCCTTCCTACCCCCGCGGGATAGAACGACAACCCGACCCTCCCGTCGACCCATCCTTGGTGGGAGCCGGCCCTGAAGACCGCCGCAAAAGCCATCGCGGCCGACGTAGGCCTAGAGGCGGAGGGGGTCCTCGAGCCGGAGGGCAACGATCTCCCCTCCTAGATTTACCTGTGCCACTCATTCAGGGATTTTTGTTTCTCTATCGAACCGGTTGCATGGAACCTCTCTTTTGATTATCTCTTTTATTATGTTGGCATGTAGCCGCGAACCATTTATCCTTGCACGAACTTTTCTATTTGGGCATGTAACCGTAAACTTGTTCGATACTTTTCATTTATTGTGTTGCTTGCTTATTTCAATTGTTCGCACATATATAAACTTATTGCTATACAAGTAACCACACCTCTTCATTCACCAAGTCCTGAAAGCACTTAACATTGTGACCATGGGATTTTGCACCTAGCACAACTATTGCTAAGTCTTTCAAGACTCACATTCTCAATTTCACGCGATGACCTTGTCAACCATAGAGGTCGTCGCCTAGCTCCACGAGCTTAGGCGAGACTTACCAGGCACTCGCCCTAAAGAGGTCGTCTCCTAGCTCCGCGAGCTTAGGCGAGACTTACCAGGCTCTCGCCCTAAAGAGGTCGTCGCCTAGCTCCGCGAGCTTAGGCGAGACTTACCAGACTCGCCCTAAAGAGGTCGTCGCCTAGCTCCGCGAGCTCAGGCGAGACTTACCAGGCCTTCGCCCTAAAGAGGTCGTCACCTAGCTTCGCGAGCTTAGGCAAGACTTACCAGGATTTCGCCCTAAAGAGGTCGTCGCCTAGCTCCACGAGCTTATACAAGACTTACCAGGCTTTTTCCCTAGAGAGGTCGTCACCTAGCTCCGCGAGCTGAGGCGAGACTTACCAGGCTTTTGCCCTAAAGAGGTCATCACACCTCAACAGGTCGTCACCCTTAAACACATCACATAAGAGTAGAGTTATGCTGAAAAACTTCAAATGCAACTTTATTGCTAGTCTTGTGAAAACATAATCAAATAACAACCGAAAGGAAAGAAAGATAACATGTCTCTAGCTATGCATAATACTTTTTCAAGTGGGATATGTTCCACGGTCGGGGTAGCAGCCGCCCCTCAACATCACGGAGCTCATAGGCGCCCCCCGCGAATACCCTCTCAACAGTATAAGGACCTTTCCAGTTCGGTTCCAACTTCCCAACATGCTTTAGGGCATCAGCCTGGCGCCAGACCAAGTCCCCCACTTGGAATCGACGAGCTCGAACCGACTTGTCATGGGCCGCCCTCATCCGCTGCTTGTAGACCCCGTCCTTAATCCCACCTGGTCACGTAGCTCGTCCACCAGGTCCAACGCCTCCCTGCGGAGCTCTACGTTTCCTTCTTCCGTGTAGGTGCTCACCCGCTCCGAGTTGAGGCCGATCTCCACCGGGATGACAACCTCCATGCCATATACAAGACTAAACAGCGTCTTCCCCGTTGAAGTCCTTGGTGTCGTCCAATATGACCACAACACCAAATCAAGCTCATCCACCCAAGCACCTGAGGCTCTTTCCAATCTCGCCTTCAACCCATTTAGAGTTGATCTATTCGCGACCTCGGCTTGTCCATTCGCATGGGTTGGGCAACCGAAGCAAACTATTGTCTGATGCCCATCTCTTCGCACCAACTCATTGTACGCTGACCTCTGAACTGAGTACCATTATCAGATATAAGCACTCGAGGGATGTCGTACCGACAACATATGTTGTTGAAAAGAAACTTCATCACCCTCTCTTCTGTGATCGTCGCCAAGGGCTCGACCTCAATCCACTTAGAGAAGTAATCTACTGCCACAATGAGAAACTTTTGTTGGCGCCTGGGCAAGGGTCCAACTATGTCAACCCCCCAGTGCGTAAAAGGTAGAGGCGAGCTAATCGAGACCATATTCTTGGCTGCTTTATGAATCAATGGACCATGCTGCTGGAACCTTTTACATTTTTGCACAATGTCCTGTGCCATCGTCCTCATCTTAGGCCAGAAGTATCCAACCCGGACCACCTTCCCGACCAACGCCCTAGCCTTCAGGTGGTCGCCACAGCAACCTTCATGTACCTCCCTCAATATGTATTCACCTCCCTGCTCGTAGACGCACATTAGATGGGGTCCTATGTACGATCGCTTATATAAAATCCCATTCTGCAAATAGAACCTCAACGCTCTCCTTCCAACCGGGTCATCCCTGATATCCTTTCCAACCACCGGCTCTTGCAACCACTGTATGAGTGGCGACCTCCAATCCCTTTGCTCCTCAACCTCCAGTACCTGGTATAAGGTACTCCTTGTCATATCCATTAGTGTCACCGACCGAGATCGGCAATCCACAAGTGATGCGGCCACCTTTGAGAGTAGATCGGCCCTACCATTTTCTCCCCGCAGTATTTTTATCAACTCCCAAGTCACGAACCCCTTCAGCATCGCATGGACCTCCAACAGATACTTCTTCATGCGTTCCTCCTTAGCTTCGTACTCTCCCCTGATCTGTTCGACCACAAGCTGAGAGTCCGAGTGAATGATGACTTGCCGGGCTCCTTCCTTCAAAACGAGTTGAATCCCCTTGATGAGGCTTCGTATTCTACTTCATTGTTCGACACTCTAAATGAGAGTTTCACCGCGAAATCAAAATGATCCTTCTCGGGTGTGACCACCAAGATGCCGAGACCTGCTCCCTCTACGGCCGATGAGCCATCGACATACACCATCCATGGTCCCTTCTCATCTCCCAATGTGTACTCTTGTATGAAGTCGGCTAACGCCTAAGCCTAAATAGCTTTTCGCACCTCGAAGTCGACATTGTACTCGCCTAGCTCAACCCCCCACATCACCATCCTTCCCGAGGCCGAAGGACGACATAAAGTATCTTTGAGTGGGTAGTTGGTCCGCACCATGACCTTATGCGCTAGGAAGTAGGGGTGCAACTTCCGCAGTGGAGATGAGTGCCAATGCGGCCTTCTCCACATCTGAGTATCAGCGCTCGGCCCCTTGCAATATCCGACTTGCATAATATATTGGCTTCTGCTGTCCATGATCCTTTTTTATCAATACGGAACTGATGGCCTCGTGCCCCACCGATAGGTATACGACTAAAGTGTCGTCGGGCTCCGGCTTTGTAAGTAGAGGGAGCTCAGCCAGAAACTCCTTTAATCTTTCGAATGCATGTTGTGCCTGAGACGTCCACTTGAAATGCGACCCCTTCTTCAAAGCCTTAAAAAATGAAAAACTCTTTTTCGTGGATTGAGCTATGAACCTGCTCAACCCTGCTCGGTGCCCAGTTAGGATCTGCACCTCTCTCAAGTTCCTTGGTGGCTGCATCTCGATGACTGCTCTCACCTTCGTCGGGTTGACTTCGATGCCCCTCTCTGTCACCAGGTAGCCCAAGAATCTTCCCCACCGTACCCAAAACTTACACTTGGCCGGGTTGAGCTTCATGTCATATCGCTGCAGAGTGCTCAATGTCTCGCGCAAGTCTACCACATGATCGCCCGCCTTCTTGCTCTTCACTAGCATGTCATCAACATAGACCTCCATGTTCCGCCCTATCTGCCCTTGGAACATCTTATCCACCAACGGCTGATAAGTAGCCCCCACATTCTTTAATTCAAAAGGCATGACAACGTAGCAGTAGGTACCCTTGGATGTCACAAAGCTAACCCTCTTTTGGTCCTCCACAGCCAGAGGGATCTGGTGGTACCCCTGAGAGGCGGCCATCATGCTCAATAACTCGCACCCAGCCGTAGAGTCGACGAGTTGGTCAATACGTGGTAGGGGGTAGTGATCTTTAAGGCAAGCTTTGTTGATGTCCCTAAAGTCTATACACATTCTCCACTTTCCTTCCCCCTTGCGCACCATAACTGAGTTAGACAACCACTCCGGGAACTGAATAGGTTGTACATGCCCCGCCTTCAGCCGCTTCCCCACCTCTGCTTCAATGACCACGTCTAGCTCGGCACCGAAGTGCCTCCTTATCTATTTCACCGATCTCACAGTTGGGTCAATGTTCAACCTATGCTCCGCCACCTCGGGATCGATCCTTGTAAGGTCATCAGCTGAAAAGGCGAAGACATCCGCAAACTCCTTCAATAATGCAATCAACGCGCCTTGTAGGTCAACTGTCAAGTGACGTCCTACCTTTGTTATCTTCTCCGGATCCTCTTCTATCAGCTCCACCTCCATCAGTTCGTCCTGGGAGCTAATTCCCAACTCTTGCTCTTCTCCTGACGGGAGCACTCAGGCAGGTCGTCATTCTTCCTCTTATGCTGCGCCTCGGCCGTCTTCAATGTGACCTCATAGCACCGCCGAGATTGCAACTGGCCTCTGGTCACCTCCCCAACCTCATCCCCTACGGGTAACTTGATCTTCAGACAATAAGTAGAAATGGCCGCTTGGAATGAATTTAAGCTAGGCCGCCCCAGTATAATGTTATAGGCCGAGCTCGCATCCACGACCAAGAAGCGAACCATCTTCACCTTCCTCAAAGGCGACCTTCCCAATGCCACAGTCAAACTAACTTCACCAACGGGACGAACCTCACTACCTCTGAAACCATAGAGGGCAGTGTGGACCGGCTCGACCTTCACGTCTAACTCCATCTGTTGCAAGCACTTAAGGAAAATGATGTCCGCCGAGCTCCCTGTGTCTATGAGTACCCTCTGCACATCGTAACTTGCTACCTCGGCAATGATGACCAAGGCATCATTGTGTGGGACGACAAGCCCCTGCACATCATCAGCTCCAAACTTCAAAGTGGCCAAGCTCCTCTGCACCTGTACCTCAGCCACCTCATTAGCCACACCCTTACCCTGGTATGTCCTCTTCTCTCTCTATGTAAGTCTCCATCCGTAGGACCTCCCGCGATCATGTGTATGACACCTTTCTTTACCGGTCTGTTAGGCTGCTCATCAGTCCTCCGCCACTTGTCCCCTGACTCGCGCCCTTCTCGGCGATCTTCTTGGCGCTCCCTATCCCTGATCACGAACTCCTTTAAATGATCGGCTCTAATGAGCCGCTCAATCTCATCCTTCAACTCTCGACAAAAGTTAGTAGAATGACCATAGTCTCGGTGGTACCGACAATATCTGTCCTATGATGCTGAAAATTTTCGTGGTGGAGGGAAAGGCTTCGGTTGTGCGAGCAGCTTATCCTCCCCCCGCTTCTCCATCATCTCCAGGATCTCCTGCTGTGGAGCACTAAGCGGTTTTTAGTGCTCATACCTTGGACCCCTGAACCGGTCCTCAACCTGAGACTCCTTAGGGGCAGCTCGCCGATCACCCTGTTGAGGCCTCTCCTCTGGCTGCTTAGACTTTGTTTTGTTATTTCGGATGAAGTCCGCCTCTGATTCCTCCATGTTCACATATTTGCTACACCTTTCAAGCAACTCGTCAAAGGACCTCGCCGGCCTCTTCGCTAATGAATCTCTGCACTTCTCCTGCCTCAATCCTCGAGTAAGGCCTCCAGCTTTGACTTCTTCCGAGGCAGAAGGGACCTCCACGCATTCTTTAGTGTACCGCGCTACGTATTGCCGCAAGGTCTCCCCTTCCTTCTGCTGCATATTAATCAACGAGAGGTATGTCTTCTCGTGCTTCCTAGCACTCGCAAACTGATTGAGAAACAGCGAGCTGAACTTCTCAAAGCAATCGATAGATTCTGCTGGCAGCTGATGGAACAAATCCTGCGCTGACCCCTTCAATGTCGTCAAGAAGTCCTTGCATCACAAAACATCACTATACCTATGCAGCACAGCTATGTTGTCGAATGAACTCAAGTGTCTGGCCGGGTCTGCCGATCTGTCATAGGAAAACTCAACTCCCTGAAGTTGTTAGGCAAATCCCCTCCTAGGAAATCCTCTGCAAATGGGTGTCCTCACGAAACTACGGGTCTCTTACCCTGCACCTGGGCCTGGAGTTCCTGCATTTGAGCTGCCAACCTCTCCAAAGTAAACCCCTCCGGTTGTGTCATTGCCACCGGGCGGGAGGTCACCGACCTGGCATCATCCTCATAGCCCCTCTCCACGCGCTGGTGCTGTTGATGCAAGGGGACCTTTTGTTGAGGTGCTAGTGGCTGCCGCGGCGGAGGTTGTCTAAATGACTCATTAGGAGCTCTCTTATCCACCTCCTGAGCCTGGCCTATCGCTTCCGCAATAATCCTGTCCAACTCCGACCTGGTCATCTGGATAATCGGGTCCTCCCGTGGTGCCGAAGAAACATTATCCCCGGAGGGTTTTGTGCTCCCACCTCGATCAACTGCCTACTACCCAGGGCACCGTTCTGATCACCAGCACCTCCGGATCCCAGGGCTCCTTGATCCACCCCCCGTCAACCGTGGCACCAACCTCCTTCCCCTTCTCTATTAAACCACCCGATCCTCCCGTGTTCGCCGCACGCCCCTGGGCTTCTAGTGGTATCGGGGTCGCGCCCGGGCCCAACAGCGTCTCTTTGGGGGTAACAAGCGATGGCAACCATCCTGGCGGGGGACCTGTCCCAAAGGCCCTCCGAGCCCAGTCCTCATCCATCTTCGTGGTCAAGTCCTTCTTCGAGTTGTCTCTCGCCATGACTCCTATCGCTCTTCTTTTGTAGTGAGAAAAAACAACCCTTAAAACTCCGGTAGAAGATTGAATCTTCCCACAGACGGCGCCAGTTTGTTATACCACAAATACTTTAACCGCTGGACCGCTCCTCTCGAATCGGGTTGTCTCCTTGATCGTCGGTACCTACAAAGCACGCCGGGGGTGGTCCCGGCGCGAACACTCCAACGCTCAAGTCAGTGATGGTATAGAGAGAAAACAACAGCGTAACGAGATAACTCGTGAATGTGTGTTGTGTAAAATGAATGAACCTGCTCCCTTTTATAGGAAAAATTTGGAGAGTCCCAGTGGGATAAGAAGTCTTCTTCATATCAAACTCTTAACTAGGTTAAAGGTCCTCTGAATCCCGAGAGTCCTTGTTACTACTAACTCCTTCATAACTTGATCACAAAGTCATCTTGAGTTTCTAACCTCCTCGACGCGCACGAGACCTCCGGACGCACGAGTACCGCCGGACACCTCCAAAGGCCGAGCACCCACCAAGCATCATCCAAGTTCGAGCACCTCGTACTGAACACGTGTCACCGAGAGCCTTTTGTCGAGCACCCCCGCCGAGCACCTCCCAAGGCCGAGCACCCGCCGAGCACTTCCCAAGGCCGAGCACTTGAGGGGCGCCGAACAACGAGCGACGCCGAGCACTCCCAATCACCCAACTACCATAATGTTTATTTGGTCCCCTTCACATGACAATGACGACCGGATCCCAACCGGTTCTTCTCGAGCCACTACTAACGACCACATCACTATCTATCTCTCTAAAACCGAATCTTCAACGAGCCATACGAGCATCAGAAAAATTCCGAAAAAATGTCGAAAAAATCTTTCGGTCTCGGCAAATCGTTCTTCTCTAAGAAGGTAATTCTTTTTTTACAATTTAAATTATTTTTAAAAATAATTTTAAAAATCTTGGACCCGCGTCCGGCCGGTCGGACCGGACGCGGGCGGGCCGTGCGACAGTCTTTCCCGTACGGCCCGTGGGGCGACCGGTCTGCATTACTGGTCGCCAAGTAAACCGTGCAGCCGGACCGGGCCGCCGTCTTCTGGGGCCGGACGTACGGTGACTGAACCGGCCCCTCCGGCCGGTCACGAACCGGCCGGACGCTTTTTTTTTAAAACAAATTATATTATAATTAAATAATAAAATAATTATACTAATAAATATTATAATATAAAAATAATAAAAAAAAGGTAAAAAAAATTATAATAATAATATTAATAAAATAAAAGAAAAAATATTTCAATAAAGAAAAAAATATTATAATATATTTATTGGAATATTAAAAACTAAACATATTAGCATAATAATAAATATAATAATAATTATAATATAAAAGAAAAAAATATGACATAATAAAGTAAAAAATATTATAATATATTTATTTGAATATTATAAATTTAAATATTAGCATTTAAATAATAATAATTATAATATAAAAGAAAAACAAATATAAAATAAACTGGTTAGGTTATAAAATTAATATATTAGTATTTAAAAACATATATGTAATAATTTAAAAAATATATATATAATTTATTATAAATATGTATAAATATATATATATAATAATGTTATTATATAAATGAATATATGTAATTATCGTATTATATAAATTAAAAAAAAAAACATTTACTAATTATTACTTTAAATTGTTCATTTAGGGTATTCGTATACTTGAACAAGCTGACCGTGACGACCCGGCCGACAATATTATTCATGGTTCTGGAACCCGACACGTTGTAAGTCGGGTTATAAATGCGTCCGGTCATCGCACTCGGGAGGAGGCGATAAAAAAGGCTCGGGTGTTACAAATTGTTCAGGTTGGCCAGTCAGGCAGTTCGAGACTCCACGCACCAGCCGTACCGGTTGGTCAGCAAGGGTATGGCTAGGCAGGCAGTTCCAGAGTCCCCGTCCCTGGACCATTACTGTACGACCAGGATCAGCATAGATATTATTATGCTGGTCAGGCAGGCAGTTCGATACCCCGTGCACCAGCACCGTCCGGTCAGTAGGTATATTATGCTAATGAGTCGGTAGCCCAGACGGAGCAGTCTTTTGACGAGTCCGCATCATATGATGATGCATACGATATTTCTTCTCCTGGACTCCCACCGCAGCATACACCTGCTGCTCAGCATACACCTCATGCACAGCATGCGTCTCCTGCACAGCCTACGGCTCCTGTTCGGCCTGCTATTCCACGACAGGCTGGTGGGCGTTTTGCCAGCACTGGATCCTCAAGTAAATAATTTAAGTATTTTTATTTCGTTTGACATTAATATTTCGACTTAATCGCAACAAATATCAGTACTGTTAGTGAGATTATTTCAATTATGGATTTATATATTTGTCTGTTCTATTCTAATGTAGGTACTAGCAAACGATCTAGGACTGATGATGGGGCAGACTGGATCATTAGAGGTCCAGTTCCCGGTGGGCCCATGGATGGGAGTGTGATCCCTAGCTTTCTAGGGCACATTGCCTCCCGAATGTGGAATGGACAGATGCGAGACTGACTGAGATGCCAGAACAAACAGCGAGCTGTGGAAAATCTAAAAGTTTGGCGAGGTGAAATGTCTGCCGAGGCACTTGATCTGATTAGACAGACCGGGCTGTCACATCTGGCAGACTCCATGCACGTTCACTTGGACACTCCACTGATTACTGCATTTGTGGAGCGATGGCAACCTGATACTAACTCGTTTCACCTGCCTTTTGGTGAGATGAGCATTATGTTGCATGATGTCCGGGCCATTTTGGACATTCCTGTTTAGGGAGATGTGGTCGTTGAGGACCCAGATTCAGAGGCATGCCAGGCTTACTGCATGGAGATACTTTCGGTCACGAAGCCTGACCTAATTGCGTCGTTGTCTCAGCGTGGTTCGGTGACCGAAGCCTCTGTTGGGGAGATATTCAGGGGTAAAAATAAGTTGGCTTCAGATGAGGCTGGTGCCTGTATTTGGGTGCTGCTGGCTACCACGTTGTTCGTGGACAAGAGTGGTAGTAGAGTGAGTCCGAAGCTCCTACATGAGGTGCTCGACGTCTTGGATGACATTGGAGGTTACTCTTGGGGGTCTACTACGCTGGCATATTTATACCAACAGTTAGGTATTGCCAGCAGAGGGGACTTCAAAAAACTTTCCGACTGCTTGACTCTTCTGCAGTCTTGGATTTACGAGTATTTCCCTGATTTCCGACCCCAGGAGGGGCGTTTACCCCTCGGACCTAACGAGTCCGCACGAGCTCAGATGTGGAATGCAGGTGTGGGTCATAGGTCAGAGGACCGTCTCATGTCTATCCGTCGGAAGCTGGACAGACTCACTGCCTCCAAGGTACGTTAAGTTATTTTATTTTAGTTACTTGTTATTTAAAATAATATAAATATTCTTATAAATGCTTTTATGCCATTGTGAACAGGTGCAATGGACGACATACTACAGCTTCTGGCCAGATGAGATAGAGCAGAGAACTCTTTCTTGCGGACTGATTCGGTACCGCGATATTGTCGAGTCGTACTATCCTGTACAGTTTCTGCGGAAGTTGGGGTATGTCCAGACCATCCCTCCCCCTATACAGATGTCGACTGCTGTAAACCGTGCTTGGCAGGTAGTATAGATGATTAATTAGAATTTTATACATGACTAATTAGAATTTTATACATGATTAATTAGAATTTTATAACTAACAATGGTTGAAAAAAATGATTAACTAACAATGATTAACTAACAATTATTATAATCACGAAAAAAAAATGTTTTATCCATTACTTATAATTACCGTGGTTGGCAGTCGAGGCTCTAAAAAGTTGAGCATCCTGATGTCGGCGCAGTAAATATGTGGAAGCAGTTCCCGATGTCTCAGACTGTCAACACCAGCATGTGTAGGGTCGCCACAGATGATCGAGGGGAGGCGGGTGCAGAGTACTTGCTGTGGTACCATCAGGTTTTCCATCCTACTGTCTTGGGTGAGAATCTGCCTGACGAGAGCGAGGTCCCTACGCGTGGGAACACCGACTATGTAAGTCGTTCGCAAACTTTTTAATTAATAATGTTTGATTAGAATAAATTTTATTTTAATAAATAATGAGCATATATTTTTATTCTTCAATTTTTTTTTTTTATTTTGTAGTGGATGGACCGTGCTTTCAGTCTTACCTCGAGGACTCTGCGGGGTTTAACAGCTCATGATCCTCTACAGGCGGCGCAGTTATCAGACGAATTGGCTAACCTTAGGTTGGATTACGCCAATTCTAAATAAATGTGTAATGATGTTTTTTTTTTTTGTAAGACATTATGCGGATTGATGTGTGTTATTTATTTTTATTATACTACATTCGAACTCAAATATTCTATAAAAATAATGTGTGACTCGCGAGAAAAACAGAGACCCTTGTGGGTTAAGTCGCTACTCGCGACATCCTTTTTTTTAACAATAATAAAATGAAAGCATATAATGAAAAAACATAATCATGTAAAAGTTCCCAACAACATAAAACCGAACACCGAATAGAAGAAATCATTTCACACATCAGGGGTTATTTTGAGCATCAAACCATAATTGCAACCTAGGTTGGTATTGATTCTCCCAATTCTCAACTGAAGCAGTTCGGTTACTGAACCACATACTATGAATAGGCGGTAATGGACAATCCGGAGTCAAATCTAACCGAATGTAGTGTGCGTAGCTACCAAGATGACATATGCAAATCTCACGGCGTGGCCCTGTACTCGTTGATGCTGCAGCGAGCGACAATACTGTGCAGCTGAACTGGTTGGACATATGACCATCACGACCAGAGCTTAAAAGAACGACAACCACATTAAATAGGGTTGCAACAGGGTAGAGTCGCATGGAGTGTCCATCCAGTGACTCTGCCACAAGCGCCCCCGTCCCACCTTATAAAATTAAAATATTAGCATTTCAATAATAATAATTATAATATAAAAGAAAAATAAATATAAAATAAAAATATTAGCAAAATAATAATAATAATAATAATAAAAAGAGCCCCGTCCCACCTTATCCGACAGAGTGCACTGTCGATATCCCTGTAATAGATGTACTCGTACAAGGCACGGTGGCTGTAAATCTCATTGGCAACATTCTCTCTTACGAGATGCCACATGTCCTGGTCCCCATAAATGTAACTCGCGATGACCCGCCATCCGCAGTTCCCACCTGCTTTCACATTCAAGTACTCACTACGTAGTCCAACATATGCCAGGGAACAGTGTTGCGGTACTCAAAACTAAATATCTCGGTTTCGGTACCAGCTGGAACATCATAATAATTTCACGTCACAATAAAAATATAATTTCGTAAATTAACATTTCAATTAACGTTCAACTGTATAAAAAAATAAATGTTACCTTGGTGTGCCTCTTGTGACGGTTGAGAAGATTGGCTGGTTGTCGGTCCACGCGATGAAGTGCGTCCACGCGAAGAAGTGCGACCACGCAAAGAATTGGTTGTACGACCTTGCGAATTTTCCCTATACTCCCATCGCGATGCTTCACGCTTAGTAGAATCTGTTTTTTTGGGATGACCTCGCGTATTTTCCTTAACCTCCGGTTCTGCATATTCTTGTTGGTCCCGGTAAAGCTGACCGTAAATGAGGTTATTGCAGTACCGCATCGTCGAAGGATCGCTCGCTTTAACCTCTTTGGCAAGCGCCCGAAAAAACTCAACATCTGTCTAGGCACCCTGATTATGCTGGCTCTGGTGATTTGTCCCTAAAATTGTACGATCAAAAAATTGAAACATATAAACAAAGTAATATACTTTAATTTGTAATTTAAAATGAATCAGAAAGTAGAAAATTATAAATAAACATTAACCATAAATTATCTGGTTCTAACATCTCTAATGTCTTCCAGAACTCGTGGATCATGTCCATACCAATCGCCATTTTAGAATCATGTGATGTACGAAGCGTACATGCACAAGGAATTCCATGTGTGGTAGGCAGTAAACAGCCGCAGCACAAATAAACTTCATAGCTCAAGTCTCGCATCCTTGTCAGCTCATCGTTCACTAAATTCAGACAGTAATGCGAGACTCTCAATGTCAAACACGCGAAAGGCAATCCTATATATGTCGTACTCTTTCTTAGTCTCTAAGACTCAAGTGTTGTCCTGTTAATACATTACAAAACAATTTATTATATAGAACAAATTATAATATAATATACTTATATAATATAATATACTATACTAATATAATATACTATACTAATATAATATAATAAACTATACTTACATAATATAATATACTTATATAATATAATATAATATAATATAATATAATATAATATAATATACTTATATAATATAATACACTATACTAATATAATATATTATACTATACTAATATAATATAATATACTGATATAATATACTATACTAATATAATATAATATACTATACTTATATAACATAATATACTTATATAAAATGACACATTTCGTTTTTGAGGAATGTACCTGATTTCAGTCAATTAAGACTCGATCTCCTTATCAAACTTATGCAACACTGTACCGGTCGACGTGTGAAGCCACTTATTCAACACAGAGTGGGCACTTTCCACCTTACAGGTAGTTGTGTTGCCAAAATGTGTTACTTGGTTCGTCCAGGCTTTCACAAAATTCTCATTGTGTCCTAGCCACGTCTGCTCGAGATATTGTACCACTCGTGAGCCATTCCCGTATTTTGCATTCAATTGAGCTATGGCAGTGTCGTACTCATCCGACGTACTGCATCCATAATCGACTTCCACCGACCGCGCAAGAACCTCTCAGATAATGTTTTATTTTTCCCAGACAGGTTGTACACTTTATTTTCCACATCCTTGTTGATGTGCCACGTGCAGAGTAAGTGGGCAGAATGGGGAAAATGCCTTCTAATAGGAGTCATTAAGCCCAACTCTCTGTCACTGACAACAGCATTAGGATGCACCTGAGCAGCGGCAAAAATTAGTGAGGCACGCCAAAAAAAGCTCATATTTTTTTACCATATTGCACAAAGTACTTTTATTACTAATTAAATTAATCGTGTACTTAATATAAATCCTTACCGTATAGCCTATGAGATGTCTCAACTTCTCGAGAACCGAATCATAACTGGCCTCTTTCTCGTCCTTCATGAGGGCATACGCAATTACAAAGTTATTGTTGCACGGCGTCATGCCAATCATCTCGACCAACAACATCTTGTACCTGTGAAAATGAGACCAAAAGACAAAAATTATAATCACATAAAATTTAATCCAAAATACAAATTTAAATTAATACTAATAAGATATATGTAAATTTAAAATACCTGTTGGTTTTGTACGTCGAATCTATGCCGACAAACCAGTAATATGTCCGGAATAGACTCACTGAATCAGGATGGGCCATGAATATGTATGTCAGTGCATTTGTATTCAGATCGACCAAAATATTTGCTGGTGTCGCATGCGCATCAGTCATATCACGAATAATATTTTTTGATGACTGGCTGATGCCGCTCGACTGTCGTTGGCCCTCAGGATACACAGCAAATGAATGATTATGGTATCCCTTCGTTTCGTCTTGACTCGTGTGGATCATCCAGTATGTCGATCTGGCAACACGCTTTACTTGTATCTCAAAAGGGCACTGGCACGCTTTCGTTTTTGAATGTCTAGAAACAACTTTATTCATATCAATGTTTCTGCCTCTATAACGTTTGCCTCGGTTGCACTTCAAGATCTTCAGCCTTCCGGATTTTTTGTGTTTCGAAATACTCAAAAAGAAACCATTCAGAATTGCCGTACTTTTTGCATCATTAATAGCCTCCTCATCACTAATAAACAGCGTAGTTGTATTGAAAGCGGAACGGTAATCAATATCATCTCCTCCAAAATCCTCTAAAGACACCTGCAATGTATTTAATAATTTTAAAGCATTTAAAAATAAAAAAAATGATGTCCGGCCGGTCGGACCGGGTTACAACCGGCCGTCGTGTCGAACACCAAGTGGGCCGTACGGCCGGTCTGTTAGTACATAGACCGGTCCGTACGGCCCGCTTTACCGCACGTCCATGGTATGTCCGGTCGAACCGACCGGACGCCTTTTAAGCCGTCCGGTCCAGTCGGTCGGACAGCGCCGGTCGCGTGCTACTTTCCCGGCCGGACGATTTTTTTTTTACCTCTGAGCTACTAGACATATTGCTGGAGACAACAAATGAAAAGGGAAAAATCGTCCAAGGGAGGCGGTGACTAGTAATAAGGTGGGCGGTAAATAGTAACGCCCTAAATTTTTTTGGTGAAAACGTTTTCATTTGCTGTGAAGATGGGAAATTGAATAGACAAGAGCACTTTGTACTATACTTTGCTTAGCCTAAATAACACTTATTGGGACCAACTTTTGTAGTTATTCAATTCTACATTTCATCTCCCCTTGATTTTTTCTCCTAAATTTTATTATTCATAAAATATATAATTATATGATAAAATTTAAGCAAAACTATAAATTCAAAATTTTATTCATTTAACATACTAAATAAATTTATTAGCAAATAATTTGTCAAAATAATAAATAAAAATAAAATAATTTAGAAAGGAAATTTATTTTGAAAAAAAAAAAATGTAGAGCACTGAGCAGTTCAGTACTATATTAGCACAATAGTATTTACATTATCATATGAAAATGTAAAACACAATTTCAAAGTGAGTTGCATCGTTGAATAGAGTTGATCTTAGACTCTTTTATTTTTATTTTTTGGGATGAATACAAAATTTTAGTGTGTGATTGGATACATAAATTTTCATAAAAAATGATCGTACCTATATGAATTGGAAAAAAAATTTATGTCTTGAGTAAATGTTTTTAGACCATATTGCGGGCACGGGGCCCACCATTAAGAAAAACTGAAAAAGTGTTTGTTGGCACGTTTTCAATCCTACACAAAAAAAAAAAGAAAAAAAAATAAATAATTGTGTTTTATGTTAAAAAACACCCATCTTATTTTCATCCCAAAATATGTTGTCTTTAAGAGGAAATTGTTGTATGACATTGTCCATCAATGATTAGATGTTATTATAAAATTTTAATACAATTGAGAAAATATAACATCAAAAAATATTCATTACAAAATAGGCCGGGAGCCTATACACGTTGAAAATCGAGATAATTGGAGGCCCTTTATGGTCAAAACAATTACAGGCAAAAGAAATAGTTTTTAAACCAATTAATGAGTGTAAAACAATAACGGCAGGTTGAGGGGCCCCATTGGGTTCCAGGTCGCTAGGCTAAATATTTTTGGTGAAAACATTTTCATTTGTTGTGAAGATCAGAAATTGAATAGACAAGAGCACTTTGAACTATACTTTGCTTAGCCTAAATTACACTTATTGGGCCCACCTTTTGTAGTTATTTATTCTACATTTCATCTCCCCTTGATTTTTTCCCCTAAATTTTATTATTCATAAAATATATAATTAAATGATAAAAATTAAGCAAAACTATAAATTCAAAATTTTAATTAATTTAACATACTAAATAAATTTATTAGCAAATAAACTGTCAAAATAATAAATAAAATAAAATAATTTAGAAAGAAAATTAATTTGGAAAAGAAAAATGTAGTGCACTGAGCAGTTCAGTACTATATTAGCACAATAGTATTTACATTATCATACGAAAATATAAAGCACAATTTCAAAGTGAGTTGCATCGTTGAATAGAGTTGATCTTAGACTTTTTATTTTCATTTTTGTATGAATGCAAAATTTTAGGGTGTGAATGGATACATAAATTTTCATAAAAAATGACAGTACCTATTTGAATTGGAAAAAAGTTTATGTCTTGATTATTGGAGGCCCCTTGTGATCAAAACAATTACAGGCAAAAAGAAATAATTTTTAAACCAATTAATGAGTGTGATGAGTTTTACAACAAATAGTTCATCACATAAATAATGTTTGATCAATTGTCTTTGGATTTTGATAACTAAAAGTCGTGTTTTAACAGCCCTGCATGAGTTCACTTGTTTGTCGTCTAAATTTTGGAAGTATAACCTTCAAACATAAATATGTTGGTGTTATGGGCCGGTTGTGCATTGCACAACCAAGAGATTCCTAGTTCTTCTACATTAGCAGCTTTGTTGGTTGTACGAGAAACAAAATTAAATCCAATGCTATCTATATTACTTCGGGACGTGTTTAGCTTAAGTGGACAGGTTCGTATGTTTCGGGATCTTATGTGACAAAATTCTACGCTTCTTATTAGGCTTGAGTAGATTTTAATCTACTGCTAATCCAAAAATAATTAGGTCTGGATTATCCATAAATATGTTGATTATTTATGGTCATGTTACATGTATTAATTGTATTTTAATATCATTTCTTATTATTGAATTGTAATTGTATTTTAAAAGTTAGTAACTTTTGTATTGTTTATCAGTTTTACATATATCATATATCAAATTAGTGATCTCTTGATGAATTTTGATTTAACATCCATATTGTATGTATAAAACAATAAATTATGTTTATCATTATAACAATAATAAATTTAATCATCTCTTGATGAACTTCGATTTAATATCCATATATAATATTTTTTTTAACAAACACCCGTGTAATACACGAGTGTTGTACTTAATGCAAGTGTGAGCGTCCCGGTCCGGTTTGAACGGATCGATCTTTGTCCTCGCCGGTAGAACGCCGGAAACCTGCAAATAACTCTCACACCGGGGGTTGTGTCCGGTGAAGAGCCTCCGATGCTTAAGTCAGTATGTGTATGAGTATACTGAAGTGAGTAAAAATGAATAGAATGTCCCAAGGGAGAAAGACTCACCCCCTTTATATAAGGGTGAGATTCCTACCTAATAGCTGCCCGGATAAGGATGAGCTGGCTGCCCAAGCTGCCCATCCGTACTCTGACACGCCGCGCATATGTCAGAGGTGGCGCAGGGCATTGGGAGCTGTAAGAGGTGGTTATCGATATCCACCAATACTTTCTCGACACGTGTCTCCCTGCACATGGGGTAAATATTCTCCTGAGATTCGGTTAGAAGTTCCCACACGCGCCTGTGACTAAGCCGATTGTCAGACCCTCGAAGCGATCGACCTGATACGATCGAATATATCATTCTGTAGATCCGAATGGCAAGAGAGGCTCCATTGCATTGACCTTATATGGCTCGATCCTTTATCTGGTCGAGCGATGGGTTGGTCGACCACCTGCCTGGTCGATTATCTGAATGTTCGATCTTCCCGCCTTTTGGCTTGGCTTCCTCTTGGTTTGACCTTCTCGACCGGCCAAGTGGACCGGTTTAGCCTTGTGTATATAATATCCCATATCATCTAGTCCCCCCGACTCTGGTCGAGCCTGAATAACTCGCTCTAAGAGTGAATTGTATCTATCGACCTCCTAGATGGCTCATCATCAAATATCGACCAACCAGTAAGTTTCCCGCTCACGTTTTCAAATAATTTAGCATTAATTGCTAGAAATAAAGTCGCCTGTTTCACGTCCTTTCTGTCGTGCCTGCTTTTCTGCCGTGTGTCACGTCTGCCGCATGTGTTAGGCGCTTTAATGATGACACCTCTTCGTATAACGCGCCCGCCTTGAGTGCCGTGTAAATTAATGCTTCCCACCGTACGATCTGGCTTTAATCTAACGGTCCTCATCTTCTCACCCCTTAAACTCACCGAAGTATAAATTCAACCCTTAGCAGATTTTCAGACTTTTTTCCACCTTCGCGACTTTCAAATTTCTCTACACCCAAAATTCTCTCTGCAAAAAACCCTCACTCTATCGGCAATTTCTCCTGCATCGTTTCGAACTTCCATTACCTGTTGATCCACGGTTATGAGTAAGTCTTTCCGCCTTTGAATTTGCATTTTCTGTAGTTCTATTTTGTGCATCCTTGGACTTTCGGTATCGGGCACCCTCGATTTGCCTGTTGAATCATTTTGAATTTGCGTGTCTTGTGTTAAATTTGTGCTCTGAATGCTTTTATCTGTCTATTGGGTGTTGTAAATTTTGCTTTTCCTCTGAAATGTTTTTGAAATTTCCATCCTCATACTTCTCAAATTCTTCTTCTGGTTTTGGGGTTGCTCTTTCCAAAAACCCTAATCTTTCTTCTTCCTCCTTTTTTCCTTGCGGCGGCTTCTTTTTGATATTGTTCTCTTTGTTTTTATTTTTTCAGACTCTGTGACTTCCTCTGATTCAGTTGAAATATTGCCTTCTGCACTCGAAGCCGTTCCTCTCTCTATACTTCGCCCCGAGACACAGTTCCTACCCGTATTTTCACAGCTCGAGTTTCTTCCCTCAATTCTGGAGACACCATGGATAATATCCCTCTCCGCCGCCGTCGACCTGCTCTTGGCGCGTTAGACGAGCCAGAGGAGGATGAGGTTATCTCTTCTCCACCCACTGCTCCTCCATCTTCATTCATCCCGCCTTCTTCCTCCCCACCTAGATCTTCGAATTTTCCCTCTAAATGATCCTCGACCAAAAATTTCCCAGCGCTCCTCTTCTACCTCCCTTTCTCACCCCTGGTTTAATCCTGAGAAAATCGTCCAACCGCTTGGTTGGGCATTCTTTAGGTCTTCTTCTTCTGACAAATATGATCGTCCTCCACGTGATTGTTATACTTTTTTCGAGATCCAGTTCAAACTTGGTCTTCGCTTCCCCTTATGTCCCGAGCTGCTTCGCATTTGCGATTGGTTCTCACTGCCCCTACATCAACTTCCTCCTAACGCTATCCACTTCATGAATACCTTCATCATTCTCTGTCATGTCCGCTTAGGCCGATTCGACCTGGATTTCTTCTATTATTGTTATACCCCCTCTAAACAAGGTCGAGGCCTTTATTTGAAAAGTCGCAACGACGCCCACTTTATTAATGATATTCCCGCTAATCTTCCCAAGTGGACCGACTAATTCATTTTCGTTCGACCTGACGCCCCTTTTTCTTGGCCCTCGATCCCCTGGGTCAAGGAAGTTTCACAAGAGGCGGCTTTGGCCCCTACTCCTAATCCTCTTTTCGACCAACGGGTCCATACTTGAAACTCCAAGACCGTTGCGTCGGAAATACTACTCAAGGACAAGAATCTTCTTCATTACTGCAGTCTTCTCACCCATAAAAATTGTCCTCCTCCGATCGATAAGGTCCTCGATCTCATTCGGATTAAGAATGATCCAGGTAATGGTCGAGCAGATTAGTCAAGTGTTTATGTGTTTCTCTATTTTTGTTTTGAGTGATTTTTGCTGATTATCGGATACGATCCGTGTTATGATCTTCTTGCAGAGGTGCCCAGTTTCAACATACCCCAAAGGAAGACTCCTCTAAAAAAGAAGTCAGGGGTAGCCTCTGGCTCGACGAGCGAAAAGGCTATAGAATCGACCAATTCGGGTGGGTCTCGACCAGAGCCGCAGTAGCGATCCCCTCCGCGAGAGATTCCGCTGCCTCCTCCACCACCTTCAAAGGAACAATAGCAACAGTAACCTCTGCCCCGACAGCTGCAGCAGCAACAAACACGCCAAGCCCCTCCACCTCCTCTTGGGAAGGTACCACAACCGTCTTCCACCTCGGCCACTGCCGCCCAATCCTCGAGCGCGTCCAAGTCTGACGATCACCAAAATAGAACCGTCGACTGCCATGCTATCGACCGCCAACAGAAAACTGACGCTCGACACCAAAAAACCGACGATCGCCGCAAAACCGACGACCGCCACCGAGCTGACAACCGCCAAAGAATCGACCCTCGAGCTCCCAATCCGAAGGATGCCACTTTTTCCAAAGCCGCGGACAAGTCTTCTGAGCCTCACATCTCGTCCAAGGCCCAGACTCAAGAAAAACCCTCCTCCAATCGACAGTCTTCTACCCCACCAGAGGGGTCGACTAAGGCTATGGTCGAGTCCCACAATCAAGATGGTGGGGAACGGGAAGGTGCCCTGGGCAAGCGTTCTCGTGCCGACCAAGGTGAGGTGGTCTAGAAACGAGGGCGCACCAGCCATCAGTGGCCTGATCCGCTGGCCCAAAAGTCGATGTCTCTTCTGCCGGCTTCCGTTAATGAGGTGGCCGACCGTCGCGAGGGTGCCCTCCTCGAGGATGACCGTAAAAAGGCCAGCGTCACGCTGCCCGAGGTTGGCGATAAACTCGTGCAGTGGTTCGCTCAGGTATTATTCATCTCTAACTTTACATTGGTGCTTCTCATTTTCCTTTGTCGATACATATGTTGAATTACCTTATCGCTTTTGCTTATAGGGTTTGGTCGACTTTCTGCCCTTGGCCAAAGAGGCTCGAGATAGCTCGGGTAAGTCGATAAAGGGCCTCGAGGTCACCATCGGCTACCTACAGGATAAAAACTAGACCCTTGTGCAGCACAATGCCAAACTCCGCGAGACCCAGACAGAACTGAAGACTGAGCTCGAAGTCAAGGTTAAGTCTCTTGATGAGGAGCTCGCCAGAAAGAATAAGGCTCTCGCAGAGAGAGAAGCCGCCCTCGCGGCCAAGGAGGTTGTGGTGGCGGAAAGAGAGAAAGCGCTGAAGGAGAAGGAGACTGCGCTCGAGCAAGAGCGGATTGCTCGAACACAAGCAGAGGCTGTTCGAGCAAAGTCAGAGGCTGCTCGAACGTAGGCGGAGGCTGCTCGAGCGCAGACGGAGGCTGCTCGAGCGCAGGCAGAGGCTGCTCGAGCTGAGCTAGAGGCTACTTTAGCCAAAGAAAGGGCTGCCCATGCCAGCCAATGCAAACGTCACGCTGATGCCGCTGCTCTACGCGCTCGGCAGATGATGTGGGGCACAACCACTGGGCAGCTTTTCCTCCACGAATTCCGTGAACAAGTGGTGGCCGATTTTACGCGGTCACCGCAATTTTTGAAGGAGGTGCAAGACTTTGGGGTGGAATGCTTCCAGTTCGCCCTTCAGAAGGCCGGCGAGCAGATCGCCCAGGACGACTTCGAGCAGCTCGACCCTAGGGCTATCTGGGAGGCCTTGCCTAAGGTTCCTTCTAGCTTCCAGGGCGATCCTAGCCTACCCTCTGAGCACGAGTGGTGGTCGGGACTACTTGAAAGGACTCTGGCTCGATCAGATATCTTGAAGAAAACTTATGCTCTGCCCGATGGTCTAACTCCCCCAGCCTCGATGTTGGCTGTGCTGACTGAGTCCATTCGCCAGCGTCCACTTAATGAAGCTTGCGACTCGACCTCCGGGACTAGTCATCCGCCCGATCCCAGCGCTAATCAGAGCAACGCCGATTCGACTGCAACTCCGCCTCCTTAGATTTAGCTTTATATTTTTTACTTTATCTGTTTTGAGTCTGAACTGTGTACTCCAATGAATTATGTAATATTCATGAAATGGTGATATTTTGCTTTCGACTTGCCTTGATCTTCAATAATGCTCTTAATAATTCGATTTATTGCCCTTGTCATAACTCCTCAAGTGTGATTGATGCGAACTTTGATATATGAATAACACGCTTTCATTAGTCGGTCCATTCTTCGTTATTTAAATGATATTTGTATGTTTGCGTCACGATCACTTCGAATAACTTAGTCGTAACATACACACATACACACATGCCCCCCTCTAGAGATGGTTGAAACATGCGACCATCCAGCCTCGTGGCCTTACACATGATGGATTTTAAATTTTTTGAACACATGCCCACCCCTGGAGATGCCTCGTGGCCTTAAACATGATGGATTTTAAATTTTTGAACACATGCCCACCCCTGGATATGGTCGAAACATGCGACCATCCAGCCTCGTGGCCTGAAACATGATGGGTTTTCTGCGCCATTGGACTTCTCTTGTATGCTCAAACTTTTGTGCTCGACCTCTGGTCTTGAAGTTGCGCTCATTCCGGTGCCCTTTTCCTCTTGTTTTCTCACCTGGCTATGAGGTCTTCATTGCGACCACCCAGCTCGAGGGCCTTAGTCATGGTGGGTTTTGGTCTCCACACTTGCCCACCCGCGAGGAATGTTCTAAACAGGAGGTCTTCGACCAACCTGCCCACCCCAAGGGCTGTTCTAAACAAGTGACCACCCAGCCCGAGGGCCTTAGTCATGGTAGGTTTTGGTCTTCACACTTGCCCACCCGCGAGGAATGTTCTAAACAGGTCTTCGACCAACCTGCCACCGCAAGGGATGTTCTAAACAAGTGACCACCCAGCCCGAGGGCCTTAGTCATGGTGGGTTTTGGTCTTCACACTTGTCCACCCGCGAGGAATGTTCTAAACAGGAGGTCTTCGACCAACCTGCCCACCCCAAGGGATGTTCTAAACAAGTGACCACCCAGCCCGAGGGCCTTAGTCATGGTGGGTTTTGGTCTTCACACTTGCCCACCCGCGAGGAATGTTATAAACAGAAGGTCTTCGACCAACCTGCCCACCCCAAGGGATGTTCTAAACAAGTGGCCACCAAGTCAAACCACATCACATTCATCCTGTCATCCAAATTATACCAACATTCCCAGCATAAGAAATTGTGCAATAAAGAAAGTAAAATCAGAAAAATCACTGAACTTCATTGACTCTCAAGCAAACTTTTGCCATTTACATCGTTGTTCGAATTTCCCAACTTTCTAAAAAAACGAAAATTTTTCACACATAATATTTTTTCAAATTAGCTATGTTCCATGACCTGGCAAGTGATCAGCCTTCAGCATCCTTCAGCGAGTACGCTCCTCCTGCGTGCACTCGCTCGACCAGGTATGGCCCTTCCCAGTTCGGCTCTAGCTTTCACACATGTTTGAGCACATCGACGCGTTTCAAGACCAGGTCGCCTACTTGGAGTCTGCGAATTTTCACCTTTTTGTCATGAGCGGCTCGCATCCTCTGTTTGTACGCCTCCACCCTGATTGCTGCTCTTCCACGCAGCTCCTCGATAGTGTCCAGGGCTGCCATCATTAGATCTTCGTTCTGCTCGGTACTATATGTGCTCGACCTCTGGGATGATAGCTCGACCTCTACTGGCAACAACGCTTCCATTCCAAAAGTCAAACTGAAAGGGGTCTCTCATGTTGTCGACCTCGGGGTCGTGCGATATGCCCAAAGCACTGAGCTCAACTCAGCGACCCATGCTCCCGAGGCCTTATCCAGCTTTGTTTTCAGCCCATTCAATATAATTTGATTGGTTACCTCGACCTGGCCGTTGGCTTGCGGATGAGCAACGGAGACAAAATGTTGCTCGATTTTCATGTCTTTGCACCATGCTCGAATCCGCTTGCCATTGAACTGAGTACCATTGTCGGAAATCAATACTTTGGGCACGCCAAACCGGTAACAAATGTTGTTGTATAGGAATTTAATTACTTTCTCCTCCGTAATTTTTGCCAAGGGCTCGGCTTCCACCCACTTTGTTAAATAATCAACCGCCACTATCAAGAACTTCCTCTGCCCCGTTCCTTGATTCATCGGCCCCACCAGGTCGATACCCCATCGGGCGAATGGTATAGGGGCACTCATCGTCGTCATTGTTTCTGCCGGTTGGTGAATAAGGGGACCATGCTTTTGGCATTGTAAGCATCTCTTCACCATAATCTTCGCATCCTCTCTCATCGTCGGCCAGAAATATCCTGCCCTCAAAATCTTTGCGACCAAGGCCCCTGACTTACTATGATCACTGCAGCATCCCTCGTGCATCTCTCTCAGCACGTATCGACCTTCCTCCTTGGTAACACAACGCAAATTTGGTCCTTCATACGACCGTTTGTAGAGGATGCCCCCGTGTTAAAAAAACCTCCTCGCCACCTTTATCGCTCCCCCTTTCAGCTCCTCCAGGATCTGGGCCCTCCAATCCTCCACTTCGGAAATCTCTATCACTTCCGCTTCGCCCACGCTCTTCTCGAGATGCAACAAGGTGACACTTCAGCTCCTACAATCCACCAAGCTTTGAGCAATTTTCGATAACAGGTCTGCTCGACCGTTTTCTCCTCGAGGGATTTGTATCTGCTCGAACGAATCAAATTCCTCTTTTAACTTCCTCATCTCGTCCACGTACTTTTGCATCCGGTCCTCCTTAACTTCAAACCCTTCCTGAAACTGCCCGACCACCAGTTGAGAATTAGAATGCACCTGTAATTTTCGGGCTCCTCCTGCTTTGTCTAAACTCAAGCCCTTGATCACCGCCTCATATTCGGCCTCGTTGTTAGATATCTTGAACCCCACTTTAACCGCAAATTCCAAGTAATCGCCTTTAGGAGAGACAAGGACAATTCCCAATCCTGCCCCGCTTCGTGCTACGGATCCGTCTACAAACAACTGCCATATTCTTTCTGACTCCTCCTTGACTTTTGTGCCTTCCTGGATAAAATCGGCCAACACCTGCGCCTTTATGGCCCTCCTCGGTTCATACAATAGAGAATACTCACTCAACTCGACCGCCCATTTCACCAATCGACCAAAGACCGATGGTCGGCCAAGTGTTTCTCCCAGTGGCATGTTTGTTCGCACCTTCACCTTATGATTCAAGAAATAAGGTCTCAACTTTTGAGCAGTTACGACCACTGCCAAAGCGCACTTCTCGATCTCCGAATACCTCGTCTCTGCCCCCTGCATCACCCTGCTCACGTAATAGATAGAAAATTGTGCTACCCCTTCTTCTCGTAATAACACCGAACTTATGTCCCTCTCTCCGATAGAAATGTATAACACCAACTTTTCGCCCTGTACGGGTTTAGCTAACAAGGGAAGGTTGGCTAACACCCCTCGCAAGTTCTCAAATTCCCTCTGCGCCTCCTCCGTCCATTGAAATTTCGCACTCTTCTTCAACGTTTTAAATAATGGGCCACTTTTCTCCACCACTTTCGATATGAAACGACTCAGCCCCGCAATGCAACCAACTAAGATCTGTACTTCTTTAACATTCACTGGCGGCTTCATCTCCATCACGGCTCGAACCTTCTCGGGATTCACTTCAATACCCCTCTTGGTTACCAAGTAACCCAAGAATTTGCCTGACCTCACCCCGAGCGAGCATTTAGCCAGATTCAGCTTCATCCCATAGCTCGTCAGAGTCAAGAATGTTTCCTTTAAGTCCTTCACATGGTCCATCTCCTCCTTGCTTTTCACCAACATGTCGTCCACATATACCTCCATGTTCCTCCCAAGTTGCTCCTTAAAGATTTTATCAACCAGCCTTTGATATGTGGCCCCAGCATTTTTCAGGCCGAATGGTATCACTACGTAACAATAGGTTCCCCGACTCGTTACAAAACTTACCCGCTTCCTGTCTTCTCTCGCCAAGGGAATTTGATGATATCCCTGGGAGGCATCCATCAAGCTCAGCAATTCGCACCCAACCGTCGAGTCGACCAGCTGGTCGATTCTGGGCAGTGGGTATAGGTACTTTGGGCATGCTTTATTCAGATCACGAAAATCAATGCACATCCTCCATTTTCCCTCCGCCTTCGACACCATTACTGTATTCGACAACCACTCGGGGAACTGGATCTCCTTGATATGTCCCGCTCCCAATAGTTTCTCGACCTCCTTCTCAATGATCTTGTCCATTTTCGCCCCATGGTGCCTTCTTTTCTGCTTTACCGGCCTCACACTGAGGTCGACATTCAATCGATGCTCGATCACCTCCGCACTTATCCCCGTCAACTCCTCCGCTGTATAAGCAAAAATAGCGAACTCCCTTACTAGACGGATCAGCCTCGACCGAATAGACTCCTCCAAGTCCTTCCCAATTCGTAATTTCCTTTCCTCGTACCCCTCGATCATCTGAATCTCCTCGACTTCTTCTCCCGGCTTGATATCCATTTTCTCCTTGCCTTTCTCCATTCTTTGTTTATCCTCTTTTGACCTGGACCCACCTGGTCGATAAACCTCCTCCTCCTTCGACTTGGCCCTCCTCTTCGCCAGTTGCTTGTTATTACTCACCGTCGTTTGATAACAGCTCCTTGAAGTGAGTTGATCCCCGGCGATCTCCCCTACGTTTTCACCCACAGGATACTTCATCGTCATGTGGTACGTGGATACGATCGCCTGGAATGCATTCAAGCTCGTCTGCCCCATAATGATGTTGTAGGATAATTCAGCCCCCACGACCACAAACCTCACCATGCGCACCTTCCTCAGCTCTCCTGCTCCCAATGCAACTGGCAAGCTTATATCGCCCATCGGCATCACCTCTCCTCCGTTAAAATCATAAAGTGTCGTGGTCACTGGCTTCAGCTCCATATTCAGCTCCTTGTTAATTTGCACAAAACAGTCGTAGAACATCACGTCTACCGAACTTCCTGTATCAATAAACACCCTCTTCACGTCAAAGCCTGCAACCTCCGCGGTTATCACCAAAGAATCATTGTGTGGTAAAACCACTCCTTCAGCATCCTCTGCCTTAAAACTTATCACCGACATGCAAGTCGTAATTCCCACCTCCTCTTTTTTCCTCTTCACAGCTCGAGCATGCTCTTTCTTGGCCCTATTCGAGTCACCATCTGTTGGCCCTCCGGAAATCATGTAAATCGTCCCTCTCTTCATCGGGGCTTGTAACACCTCGCCTTATCATGAAAATCAGAGTGCGCAATTTCGCAAAACTTTTCAAAATAGAACAATTAGTTTGCGAAAACTGATTCGGAGTGCTACTGTAAAAAAAATATGACTTATTCTGAAAAACCGTTATTTTAGTCTTTAATAAAATCTACGGTTTAACTTAATGTATTGACTAACTGATAGTCTGATTAAAAGGTAAGTTCGTCAAAACGTCATGAACAGCGGAAACGTATCATCGTCAAAATATTTACAAACACATGATCAAAAGTCTTGAACCATCCGTCTTCTCACACCTCCGGCCCGACGTCCCGACCTGAAAAACATGATAAAAGTGGGGCGTGAGAACTAAAATACACTGTGCTTCGTGGAAACTCATACTAAAGTAAACAGTGAAAATAATTACAATAACATGATCTTGGGATTAACATGAACATGAAACCGATACTGAATAATCATGATCTGATACTGATGGTGAGATAATATCATCACCTGCCTGATACCTGAAAATCTGCCAGCAAAATACTAATGTCGGACACCATGTGCACACTCTAGTGGGCAGATTAGGGCCACTAGAACCCAGAATGGACCGGACTATTCCGAGCAGATACTGACTGATAATACATACCTCAAACATGGTAGAATAATTATAATCAATGTAATACTCAGTCTGACTTCCCACCTGAACTGTCTTAATGAAAAGGTAGTGCTGATAATCGGATCCTGATCAAACTGAAAATAACATAAACAATTACTAAATATTATGCCCAGACTGATAAAATAACTTTTTAATATGTTAAGATGCTCTATTGGACTTAAACATAATATTGGGACTTAACCGGTATAACTGGAACCGGTTAAAGTCAGAACTGAACTGACATGAATTTACTGAACTGAATCGGACCCAGAATTTAACTGAAAATGAGACTGAAATCATGAACCGGGACTTAAATAGAAAATTATGGGTCGAACAAGTCCAAACCGGTTTGAACCGGTCTGGCCGAACTGCCGGTCTGCTGGGACCAGCGGTCGGCAGCTGACTGCGGCTATGGGCACGGCTGCTGACGGTTTGGGTGCGGGCATGGCCGCTACCGGGCCTGCCTAAGCCTCGGCCGAGGATGCTGCGTGCACCTGGCCATGGCTGACGGGAGTTAAGCCCATCGGGACGTGACCTGGGCATTGTAGAACGCTACATGTGTCGGCTGCCGTGCGACTAAGCACGGTCTGGTGTTACCGCACACCGCGACGTGCTGCTGAACTCATGAGTGCGCGCACAAGCGCTGGCTGGACATGACTGGCGCTCCGCGGGCACTATTGAGCGACACCCGCGACGCTGGCTACTCGGGCGACCCGTTGGGCAATGCTGGGGCCACAGACGCATCATATTGCGCGCTGGCATGCGTTACCGCACGCTGGCGTGCATGACTGGGTGTTGGTGTGCCTACGCGCATCGCCAACAGCTACCTGCTGCGGGTACCGACCTCACGCGGCACTATACCGCGCATCACCTGCGCACCCGCACACCCGCCAGTACGCTGCGGCCGCTTGATGCGGAAGTGGCTAGGCAGCTCAAGAACGCCGCAAGTCGGGCTTACCATGCGCACAAGAGACGGGCACGAGCGATGGCAGAAGTGCGCGTACTAGAGCGGAGCGCGCGAGAAACGGGCAAGGATAGGCTGCACGCGGATGTGCGGGCGGTGTGTGCGGTTGGCTTGCGTGGCACGGGGTCGATGCGCGCGCGCGCGGAAAGATCGGGCACACGGGAAGCACGCGCAGCGGACGAAGCCGCATGCCTTGAGGCATGCGGAAAGGCAGGGCAGCACGCGCGCGGGGAAGCCGCCGGGGCCAAAGGCGTGCGCAACACGGCCAATGGGGAAGGACGCGCGGGACGCAATGCCGCAGTGATGAGGATCGTGTGTTTCGACTGCCGATAAGCCACAAACCAGTGCCTTGAATCGCCGATAGTTGCCTAGAGGTTCACAAACCGCACCCCTCTAAACGATATAATTGCTATAGAATTTTGGTGAAAATACTAAAGCAAAGAAGATGAACAAAAGTTCT
>CACSLK010019251.1:4439663-4449792 GCA_902706635.1 Striga hermonthica | reverse complement strand
GCCGCGCACGCCTGTCACGCCCGTGCCGTTTACGCTGTCGCCCCGCGCTTCGCGCGTTGTCTCCAGCCCCCCAGTGTCCCGTTCCTCTACCGCGCGCCCCCGTGCACCCGCTGCACCGCGCGTCCCAGCCGTTCCCGTGGCCTGATCGCACCCGCATACGCCCTCCTCTTTGCACACTTCCCAGCCAACGCTCGACACCTCGCGTTCGCCTGTCGCGTGTCCCGCGTGCATCGCGTCTTCGCCGCCTGACGCCCGCACGTCACTGCCAACCTTCATCGCTGATCCCTCCGATGCACACCATCGTGTGTTGCTTGCGTCGACGTCGTTCACCCTTGCGCCCATTCGACCCCTCGTATGTTCGCGCGCATCACGGCCCGATGCGCGCCCCACGGCCGATAGCCGGTCCTCCTCGACCCTTCTGCCGTCCGGCCCCGTTGGCCATGGATCCCATCCATCCATCCCAATGCAATCACCAACTCTCCAAATCCAACACTAAAGCTTGCCCCAATACCTGAAACCCAGCCACAAAGAGAGACCCATCGTCGGAAAACTGAGATACGTATGCGCAGCTGTTCATCCTATCAACAACTGAAGGACTGTGAATGGGCAAGTAACGGCTCAGCACGTGACACGAGTCGGATAACGAAAATCTCCCTCTCCCACTGTAATTGCATTCCCTGCCCACAAGCATATTCACAGGCGAAACCGGTAATTTGGCCCTTCCGGGCAGCACCTTGGCCAGGCGCTCGTGTGGGGCGGACTTAACCTTTGTAAGTTGTGCGAATTCATCATCACTGTAGTCGACGGAGGGGATGAGGGGGGCGAGCGCCGGCGAGGGTGTGAAGTCGCCGAAGTCGTCGACGGAGGAGGGGGAGTCGGCCTCGAGAATGTGGACGTCGGCGGCGTTGCAGCGGAGCTCGACGCGGCTGCCGCCGGCGGGGGACCAGGAGAGGCGGTCGGCGAGGGGGTAGAATGGGACGAGGGCGCGGCTGAGGGAGTTGATGAGGCGGTGGACGGCGGAGTGGAGGTCGGCGGAGGGGCGGTAGAAGTAGATGGTGGGGGTGTGGAGGATGTCCTTGATCTGGTCGCAGGCGTTGAGGTACATCACCTCGTCCGGCGTGGGCTCCGCCGGCCGGACGACGTGGGTTGCTTTGATGGTTACCACTACCATTTTTCTGATTTTTATTTATTATAATTATTATTACGTATTTATTTATTTTTGGGGGGTTTTAGAATAAGTAAGAAAAATAGCAAAAACTTGGAGTATATATATAGAGAGAGTGGTAGGAAAATGAAAATTGGTGTTGGAAAGGGTTGAAGGGTAGCTGAGTAGGTATTCAACTAACCCCATTTGTCGTGGGATACACGTACCTGAGAATACAAAATTCACAAGTACGTTTACAAATTTGAAAATATCTATCTATCTTGTGTTTGGTTATGCAGATTCCTATGTAATTATTACAATTCTGAAAGTTTTGTTTCTTTATTATTGTTGTTCGCTGTCCGGGGGTACGTAACGTACCTTTATTTGCCGGCATCACCATATTTCAAAAAGTTAGGGTTTTTGTCTGAATTCAGTGATTTTGGGGCCGTCTTTAATCCCACTTTTCATCTCAATTGATTTGGGTGGTGCAGGTTTCTTTCTTCCTTGCGTGTATTGTTCCGTAGATTCTTCATTACAGAAGCACATACAAGTTTTTTCATCAATCATGTCGATGTCATCAAAGTTTTGGACTCAGCAGCAGGTAGGTGTTTTGCTCTCAAAATCCTGTATTTCAATCTGCCTTGATTATATTTATCAGTTATTTTTGGAAGAGGAATAACCACTTGCATTTCGAGCTTGTGCATTTGCAATGGTGTTAAATTACCCCATTTGTCGTGGGATACACGTACCTGAGGGTTTGAAGTCGAAGAGTGCAGTCTAAGCAAATACATATGAGTATTTTTAGTCATCATCTTTGTATTGCTTAGTACAGATTCAAAAGAAGAAAGAAAAAGGCAGGAAGAAACTAGAAAGCAAGAAATCGGGATAATGAGTAGGTCCAGAAGTTATTTCCTGTTCAGGGACAACACCGTTAATGAGCCCGGAGGATCTTGCGAAAATCAATCGCCCGGCTGTAGTGATGATGAATTCGCACAGCTTACAAAGGTTAAGTCCGCCCCACACGAGCGCCTGGCCAAGGTGCTGCCCGGAAGGGCCAAATTACCGGTTTTGCCTGTGAATATGCTTGTGGGCAGGGAATGCAATTACAGTGGGAGAGGGAGATTTTCGTTATCCGACTCGTGTCACGTGCTGAGCCGTTACTTGCCCATTCACAGTCCTTTAGTTGTTGATAGGATGAACAGCTGCGCATACGTATCTCAGTTTTCCGACGATGGGTCTCTCTTTGTGGCTGGGTTTCAGGTATTGGGGCAAGCTTTAGTGTTGTGTTTTTGAGGCCTGTATTAATAGTCTTTCACGCATTCTTTGACAACTCTCGAGGAGGTCAACCAGGTGGTCGAGGAGAGGCAGCGCGAGGTGTGTGACTTGCTCGAGGAGTTCGACCAGGTCCTCGACGAGCCCAAGGGACTTCCGCCACACCGAGAGTTCGACCACCGCATACCTTTGGTCGAGGAAGGTCGAGCAATGCACGTGCATCCGTATCGATACGCACACTTCCAAAAGACAGAGATCGAGCGACAGGTGGGTGAGATGCTCGAGTCCGGGCTCATCCAGCATAGCTCGAGCCCGTTCTCGTCACCGGTGTTGCTCGCAAAGAAGAAGGACGGAACTTGGCAATTCTGCACGGATTACCGCGCTCTCAATGCGGCTACTGTGAAGGATCGTTTCCCCATTCCGAGCGTCGACGACATGTTGGATGAGTTGGGTGGCGCGCGTTACTTCCCTAAGCTCGATCTACGCACGGGCTACCATCAGATCAGGTTGGCCAAGGAGGACGTGCCCATGACGACTTTTCGCACGCACCAAGGGCACTACGAATATCTCGTGATGCCTTTTGGGTTGTGCAATGCGCCGTCGACCTTTCAGTTTGCCATGAACTCGATTTTTAAGAGGTACCTACGAAAGTTTGTATTAGTATTTTTCGATGATATTTTGGTATACTCGAAAACATGGGCAGATCATCTCGAGCACTTGCGAGTTGTTTTGGGGATTTTGGAGGCTAACTCATTCTACATCAAACCGCCCAAGTGCTCGTTTGCTCAAGAGGTGGTCGAGTACCTTGGGCACTTTATTTCCCATGAGGGCGTTAAGGTGGACCCAAGGAAGATTGAGGCAATGGTGGGATGGCCGAAGCCCGCGAGCTTGACGCAGTTGCGAGGGTTCCTTGGTCTTACGGGCTATTATCGCAAATTCGTGAAGGACTATGGTACCATCGCGAAGCCACTCACCGAGATGACGAAAAAGGGGGCGTTCAAGTGGACGGAAGCGAGCGAGAAAGCTTTCGAGGAGCTGAAGGAGGCCATGACGACCACGCCCGTGTTCGCAATGCCGAGGTTTGATGTGTTGTTCGAGATTCACTCGGATGCGAGCGATATTAGAATCGGGGCTGTTTTGGTGCAGGAAGGACGACCCTTGGCCTATCTCAGCAAGGCACTCGGGCCAGCGCGCTTAGGGTTGTCCACGTACGTAAAGGAAATGCTGGCCGTGGTCGAGGCCGTGCGCGTGTGGAGGCCGTATTTGCTTGGGCGACACTTTCGGATTGTCACGGACCAGCAGCCGCTCAAGCACTTGCTCGAACAAAGGATCGTGACGCCCGAGCAGCAGAAGTTCGTGTCCAAATTGATGGGGTTCGACTTCTAGATAGTGTATCGACCTGGTCGCCAGAACACCGTAGCCGACGCATTGTCTCGCCGGGAAGACGTGGCCGAACTCGACGCAGTTATGGGGCCGACCTGGGCCGTTTGGGCAGAGCTTCGGAAGGCGCAAAACGAGGATGCGCATTGTCAGGACGTGGTCAAGAAACTGAACGAGGGACGCGACAAGGACGAGGACCATGACATACACGATGGCTTGCTTCTTTATCATGGGCGAGTCGTCGTGCCCGAGGCGGGATCGTTGTGCGAGGACATCATCCGGCACTTCCACGACTCGAAGTTTGGAGGACATTCCGGGGTTTTCCGGACATGGATGAGGATTGCGAGCACTTTTCATTGGCCAGGGCTAAGGGGCGATGTGCGCGACTACGTTGGGCGATGTGATGAGTGCCAACGCACTAAGGCGGACGCGCGTCGACAAGGCGGGCTGCTACAACCCTTGCCGGTCCCCGCACGTATTTGGGAGGACATCACCATGGATTTTATCGAGGGGTTGCCACTCTCGAATGGGTTCAATGGAGTCATGGTGGTAGTCGACCGCCTTACCAAGTATGCGCATTTTATTCCACTTACTCACCCATACACGGCTAAGTCTATAGCAAAATTATTTGTCGAATATGTGATGAAATTACATGGGGTGCCACGGTCGATTGTGTCCGACCGAGATCGGATATTCATGAGTAGCTTTTGGTCGGAGTTCTTTAAATTGCAGGGAACCGAGCTAAGCATGAGCTCAGCTTATCATCCACAAACCGACGGACAGACAGAGGTGACCAATCGCACGCTTGAACAGTACCTTAAGTGCTATGTGCATCAATTTCCGAAGCGATGGGAGAATTATCTACCTTGGGCCGAGTATTGGTATAACACCACTTACCATAGCTCGACTAAGGCAACGCCGTTCGAGTTGGTGTACGGGCGTAAACCGCCGACGATCGTGAGTTACTCGATGGGGAGCGCCGTGAACGAGGTCGATCGAGAGTTAGTCGAATGAGACTTGATGTTGCGCGAGCTAAAGCGGACGTTGGAAGGCTCGATCAATAGGATGAAGGCGTACCATGATGGCAAGCGGCGTGACGTAGAGTTTGAGCCCGGGGACTGGGTGTACTTGAAGTTTAGGCCATTTCGACAAAGAACGGCCGCGCAAAGGGCCGCGACCAAGCTCGGAGTTCGATATTACGGGCCTTATAAAATTTTGGCCAAGGTTGGGAAGGTTGCTTATCGACTTGAGTTGCCGGACGATTCTCATATCCATCCAGTCATACATGTTTCACAACTCAAGCAAAGACTCGGCGAGGCGCATACGGCAAAGGATCGACTACCCGCGGTCGCGCCGGACGGGCAGGTTATGGTGCGGCCAAGCCGCGCGATAGAGTACCGACAAGTCAAAAAGGCTGGGAAATATTTTTGGGAGGTACTTGTCGAATGGGAGGATTTACCGAGCGAGGAAGCAACGTGGCAAAGTAGGGACGAGATGCGCGAGATGTTTCCCGATTTCTTCCTTGAGGACAAGGAAGCACTTGAAGGGGACGGGAATGATGAGAACACGGCAAGGAGATTAAAGAATGCTGCGAGCCGCGCTTATCATGCACGACGGAGGTTAAGCCGACGGGCTGCCCAGGCCCAACACATTAGCGGTCATGCGCGCGCGGACGGTGACGCGCGCGAGAATCTCGACCAAGGGTGCATTAGCGCGGGTACAAACGAGGAGGTTCATGCACGAGCAGGCCTAACCACGCAAGGAGTAGGCGAGGCGGGCGCGCGAAGGCAGCACGCGCGCAATAGCGGCTTGAATCGCAAGCAAGAGATATTCTAGATATTTATTTCCTTGTTTTCTAGTTTGTTTAGGACTCCTAATATTTTATTGCTTTATTAGAGTTATAGTTATATTAGGACTAGATCTAGTTGATGCCTATATAAAGGCCCTTCCTCTTGTTAATTTATTAATTCAGAAATTAATACAAAAAACGAACTTTGTTCAAACTCTTTGCTCTAGTTTTCTTCTTGAATTCTTTTGCAATCATAATCGTTAGAAAGGCCGCGAGTGTGCGACTTCCTAACACCTATCGAACGATTTAAGGCGCGGGAGCGGCTTGTCGACAGTCGGGACACACGATCTTCATCATTGGTGCTTTCATTGAGAGGTGTTAGATCGTGTGTTTTTCTTCTTCCCCATTCTCTTTTCATTTTTCGTTCTTAATTTTCGTTGTTCAAAAAAAAATAAAAAAATCGTCAAAAGCCAAAAAAAAAAAAAAAAAAAGCAAAATTAGTCCGGGAAGTCGAGAACGTAGGCAAGCCAGAAAAGATATGGCCAATCGTGAGTTGAAAGAAAGAGTCGAAGGATTGGAAGGCCAATTCAGGGCTATAAGCGAAAGCATGGAGGGTCGATTTGGTTCGCTCGATGAGGGACAGACCACCACCAATGCTACCGTGGCTCGTCTCGAGCAGCGCCTGGAGGAGGTGTTGCGCGGGTTCCAGCGACAGCAGCAGCAGGAGCCACCACGGATGAACGCACGCGAGCGTCTAAGGCAACAGGAGCAGCAACGGGCTGAGCACAACCTCGAGGAGGAGGAAGAATACGAACAACGGTCGCAGGCATCGAACGTACATGAGCGAGCTCGCGTCGAGAAGCCAAGGATCGCGCTCTCGACGTTCACGGGAACCAACCCCGACTCTTGGCTGAACAGGACGGTGCAATTCTTCGATTTAAATGAGATGCCGCAACGTGACTGGGTTCGTTATGCCGCGTACTATTTAGATGGTGAGGCCAACGTGTGGTGGCAGTGGCTTACGCGCGTGTATCGCGGGCGGCAACAACAAATCCGTTGGGAAGATTTTGAACGAGAGCTCCTTACGCGTTTTGGGAACTCAGATTATCATAACCACGACGAGGCGCTGACTCGGATCCGGCAAACGGGGAGTTTACGTGACTACCAAAAGGAGTTCGAGAGGTTGGCGTGCCGGGTTCACGGGTGGCCAGAAAGCGCGTTTGTTGGCGCGTTCGTTGGAGGGCTTAGGTATGATCTCGCGGCCGAAGTGCGGTTGGAGAGGCCGGAGACCATGCACAAGGCCATGGAGGTTTCTAGGAGACGGGAGGAACACCTGGCCGCGACTCGAAGGGGACGGGCGGACTTTCGAGTCCCGGAGCCGCGACGTGTGCCAGCGACCGTGGGCGCACCTAGTGCGAACGCGAGGCCGCCGGGCGCCTTTAGGCCACCGGCAACCGAGGTGAAGAGGTTGACGGAGGACGAGATGGCACGGAGACGGGAGAAGGGGCTGTGTTTCCGGTGCGAGGAAAAGTACACGCCGGGATATCGATGCAAGCGGAACTACTTGATCGAGTTTGTGGACTCGGACGATGAGGAGCCGATGATCGAGGAAGAACGAGAAGTGGAGGTCGAGGTGCTCGATGATGAGGCCGATATCTCTGTACACGCCACGGCAGGCACCAAGGGGACGAGGACGATGCGTTTGCCGGCGTGGGTGAAGGATCAGCGAGTGACTGTGCTCGTGGACAATGGGTCGTCGCACAACTTCATTAATGCGACGCTATCTCACAAGCTTAAACTACCCACGTCCATGGTCGAGCCATTCGAGGTACGGGTGGCTAATGGAGAGAGACTGCGGTGCTCAAAGGTGTACCGAGGCGTACCAATCAGATTTCAAGGAGTAACGGTAAAGGCGGACCTGTTTGCCTTACCATTGGTGGGACCTGATGTGGTGCTTGGTGTGCAATGGCTCGAAGGGCTCGGAGACGTAACGACCAACTATCGGAAGGGCGTGATGAAGTTCGAGACCGATGATAGGTTGGTTACCTTGAAAGCGAGCGAAGGATCGACCAAGGAGGTTGGTCTAAAAACATCGAGAAGGTGTGGCGAGGTGGTGGACAGTTGTACGCTGTCGTGGTCGATCAGACAGGTAAGGATGCGGAGGTGCTCGAGGAGGTCAACCAGGTGGTCGAGGAGAGGCAGCGCGAGGTGCGTGACTTGCTCGAGGAGTTCGACCAGGTCCTCGACGAGCCCAAGGGACTGCCGCCACACCGAGAGTTCGACCACCGCATACCTTTGGTCGAGGAAGGTCGAGCAGTGCACGTGCATCCGTATCGATACGCACACTTCCAAAAGACGGAGATCGAGCGACAGGTGGGCGAGATGCTCGAGTCCGGGCTCATCCAGCATAGCTCGAGCCCGTTCTCGTCACCGGTGTTGCTCGCAAAGAAGAAGGACGAAACTTGGCGATTCTGCACGGACTACCGCGCTCTCAATGCGGCTACTGTGAAGGATCGTTTCCCCATTCCGAGCGTCGACGACATGTTGGACGAGTTGGGTGGCGCGCGTTACTTCTCTAAGCTTGATCTACGCACGGGCTACCATCAGATCAGGTTGGCCAAGGAGGACGTGCCCAAGACGGCTTTTCGCACGCACCAAGGGCACTACGAATATCTCGTGATGCCTTTTGGGTTGTGCAATGCGCCGTCGACCTTTCAGTTTGCCATGAACTCGATTTTTAAGAGGTACCTACGAAAGTTTGTATTAGTATTCTTCGATGATATTTTGGTATACTCGAAAACATGGGCAGATCATCTCGAGCACTTGCGAGTTGTTTTGGGGATTTTGGAGGCTAACTCATTCTACATCAAACCATCCAAGTGCTCGTTTGCTCAAGAGGTGGTCGAGTACCTTGTGCACTTTATTTCCCATGAGGGCGTTAAGGTGGACCCAAGGAAGATTGAGGCAATGGTGGGATGGCCGAAGCCCGCGAGCTTGACGCAGTTGCGAGGGTTCCTTGGTCTTACGGGCTATTATCGCAAATTCGTGAAGGACTATGGTACCATCGCGAAGCCACTCACCGAGATGATGAAGAAGGGGGCGTTCAAGTGGACGGAAGCGAGCGAGAAGTCTTTCGAGGAGCTGAAGGAGGCCATGACGACCAAGCCCGTGCTCGCAATTCCGAGGTTTGATGTGTTGTTCGAGATTCACTCGGATGCGAGCGATATTGGAATCGGGGCTGTTTTGGTGCAGGAAGGACGACCCTTGGCCTATCTCAGCAAGGCACTCGGGCCAGCGCGCTTAGGGTTGTCCGCGTACGTAAAGGAAATGCTGGCCGTGGTCGAGGCCGTGCGCGTGTGGAGGCCGTATTTGCTTGGGCGACACTTTCGGATTGTCACGGACCAGCAGCCGCTCAAGCACTTGCTCGAACAAAGGATCGTGACGCCCGAGCAGCAGAAGTTCGTGTCCAAATTGATGGGGTTCGACTTCGAGATAGTGTATCGACCTGGTCGCCAGAACACCGTAGCCGACGCATTGTCTCGCTGGGAAGACGTGGCTGAACTCGACGCAGTTACGGGGCCGACATGGGCCGTTTGGGCAGAGCTTCGGAAGGCGCAAAACGAGGATGCGCATTGTCAGGACGTGGTCAAGAAACTGAACGAGGGACGCGACAAGGACGAGGACCATGACATGCACAATGGCTTGCTTCTTTATCATGGGCGAGTCGTCGTGCCCGAGGCGGGATCGTTGCGCGAGGACATCATCCGGCACTTCCACGACTCGAAGTTTGGAGGACATTCCGGGGTGTTCCGGACATGGATGAGGATTGCGAGCACTTTTTATTGGCCAGGACTAAGGGGCGATGTGCGCGACTACGTTGGGCGATGTGATGAGTGCCAACGCACTAAGGCGGACGCGCGTCGACCAGGCGGGCTGCTACAACCCTTGCCGGTCCCCGCACGTATTTGGGAGGACATCACCATGGATTTTATCGAGGGGTTGCCACTCTCAAATGGGTTCAATGGAGCCATGGTGGTAGTCGACCGCCTTACCAAGTATGCGCATTTTATTCCACTTACTCACCCATACACGGCTAAGTCTATAGCAAAATTATTTGTCGAATATGTGATGAAATTACATGGGGTGCCACGGTCGATTGTGTCCGACCGAGATCGGATATTCATGAGTAGCTTTTGGTCGGAGTTCTTTAAATTGCAGGGAACCGAACTAAGCATGAGCTCAGCTTATCATCCACAAACCGATGGACAGACAGAGGTGACCAATCGCACGCTTGAACAGTACCTTAGGTGCTATGTGCATCAATTTCCGAAGCGATGGGAGAATTTTCTACCTTGGGCCGAGTATTGGTATAACACCACTTACCATAGCTCGACTAAGGCAACGCCGTTCGAGTTGGTGTACGGGCGTAAACTGCCGACGATCGTGAGTTACTCGATGGGGAGCGCCGTGAACGACGAGGTCGATCGAGAGTTAGTCGAACGAGACTTGATGTTGCGCGAGCTAAAGCGAACGTTGGAAGGCTC